>PVHY01007924.1:0-64552 GCA_004024945.1 Uropsilus gracilis | reverse complement strand
AATACAGAGGGTGGGGGGGTGGAAGGAAGAGCACAGGAAGAGGGCTTCATACAAAGGGTGGGGGATGGGGTGAGAGCACAAGGGACTATGGTGACATATCACAGGGGAGGTGTTGGTGGGAGATTTATGGGGATTACACCTGAGGAGAGAGATCAAATATTGCCCAAAAATGAGTAACGTGATGACGGTTCATGGGTAATGTAGTGGGAATAATTCAGGATACATAACAATGAAAGTATATATATATGTGTTAAATTTTTTTAATAAACAATGATGTAAGAAATTTTTTAAAAAATTAAAAATACTAATATTGTCATTTTAAACTTCATCAAATTAAGATATGTACTTCTGGTGCACTTGGGGGAAAAAAGCCCCTGCTATTCATGCTCTCTGTCCCGTGAGAGCAGCACGGACCTGTAACACTTTGTGGAGCAGGTTGATTCAAAACAGGCAAAGCCGACACGATTGCGGTGAGTCTCCTGCACCGTCACTTTCTAGTGAAGCATTCCTTATTGGAATTAGAATCCTGTGCATCTCCAAGACAACTGTAATAATGTCCAGAGAGTCCTGTTCCCAACCCTAAAGCTCATCTGTTCATGTCCCCAAGACCAAAGTTTGCCCATCTTTATTCCCACTTTCCCCCCCTTCAGCAGTCCCTATCGGCAAAGCCCTTAGAAACAACTGGTCTGAGTTTGAAATAGGATCATGGACTGGAGAACTGGGAGAGGTAATAAGAGGTCATTTGGGGTCACTTCTTTTGAGGGGTGAGGAGGAAAGAGCCATGGCATTTATTCTGCAGACACAGGAAGCCATGCACTGTCAACAGGGGCACCTATTGGGGGTGGGGGAGTTTGAGATCACAGAGCATCATCAAGTTTGCACAGTGTGCTTTTATTCTGTGCAGTAGAAAATGAGCCTCCCTATTAATTCAGAACCTTGGGTCTACAGAGTACACTTATTCTCAGACCTGAGTATGTCCTTATAAATAACTGTCTTGGGGGTTTAGACAGTTGCTGCTGTGGAGGGCTCAAAGAAATGTAACGTGGATACTGAGTCAAACTAGATGCTAAGTTGTCAAATAAAAAAACTGGCAATGGTTTATATTTTTCAGTACTGACTGTATGCTAGGCACTATAATCAGTGCTTTAACAAATATAAACTCATTTTATCTTTACGACAGCTGTATAAAGTATCTGCTATCATGAACCCAACATGGATGAGGAAACTGATGCATAGAGAGATTAGTTAGGTTGGCCCAAATCAGACACCTATTAGATACATCTTGAGAGCAAACCTGACCCCAGACACACAGCTCTAGACTCCGCTCTCTTAAATATCCATACAACTTTTTGATAAATTTACCTGGCCAGAGGATCTATATCAAAATATACTTTCAGGTTTAATTTGTTATTGATTGTTTTTTAGGATTTTTACGACCTGTGTTAATTTGGCATTAGGGTTTTGTTCATGCTATAAAGTAACTTGGAAACTTTCTGTACCTTAAACTTGACAAAATTCACCTGAAAAACTTTCTCACAGTTCTTCATATGATTTTCAGTTTCACATAGTTCTTCATGTGTTTTTCAACTTCTATCATGGTTATTCTACCCTGCTATCATTCTGTTTATTTTATTCTATTTCTGTCTTGGGTATAGTTCTAAAAGTTGTTATTTTTGTTTGTTTGTTTTTTAATTACCTTTTTTTAAATTTTGGACAATAGTTGGTTGCAGTTAGTTTCTCCAAACCACATTTTGTCTGACTCTGAAGTTTATTTTAAAAAATAACTGAGATTGACATCTTAATTTTAAACTAAAGCTTAAGCTTACATAAATTCAAAAATGGTTGGTATCTTAGTTATAAAGCTTTAATATTTAAGTTATGGTCAATTGAAATTGCATCCTTTCAAAATAATGTTAAACTAAATAAAAACTGAATTTAACAAATGACATCAGAAAGACTAATGTATTTAAAATTATTTTCCTGTGACGTTTCAAATCTTCCAGTTAATGAGATAGAAGTTAGACTCCTTATATATGTTTAATGACACTATTTGGTATTAGATATCTTTGTGCATTTTTTTAAATTTTGTAAGTGAAATGTAAGCTTTTTGAAGGTAGCATGTAGTGGGTACTTAATACAAAACTTGTTAATTTAAAAGACACTTGAATGCATTCATGTCATTGTAATTTTTACCATAGTTTTAAGTCTTCATGTTTGAGATAATGACTTTTCTTATACTAAATGTACTGTATTTTTCCTTGCTCAACTTACTAATTATTTCTATTCTATTGGACATTTCAAAGAATGATTCTAATACTTCTTTTTCAATTCTACTATCTTTCTTGTTACTAATTCACTGATTTCTTCCCTGTTGCTTTAATTTCATTCTCCCAGAGGATTGCTGAAAATTTGTTTACCTTGCCTCTGTCTAGAGTTCTGAATTATCAAATTAAATTGCCTTTAGTCTCTTTTTCTTGATTATCTATCACTGTTGTCTCTATCTTGATCCAAGATTCCATCATGTTTCCTTGAACTACTCATTTGTACTTTTTTAGACTATTCTGGAGTGATCCCTTCAAAACATTATATTGTGCCTATGCTCTGTGTAACATTCCCATGCCTTCCTTACATGTGGAGCGAAAGTCTTTATGGTAGCCAAATACATACTGTTATTATCTGACCCCGTATCATTTCTCCGACCTCACATCATGCCAACCAACACATTGATCTACTTCCAGCTCCCACAGGGTCATTGCACTTACTATTTTCTTTAATTGGAATACTATTCCCCCCATGTCTGCATGACTGACTCCTCCTTTTCTTCAAAATTCTGCTGAAATGTCACCTTCTGGGAAAAAGTTTGCCTGACTACTATATAAAAATATGGCTTCCCTTCTCAAGAATCTTCACCCACCTTATTCAGTTCTTATAAAAAAATGATCATTATCCAAAATATATATTTATATGGCTTTTTTGTCTATGTACTTCAACTAGCATAGAGGAATTACATTTTTTACCTGTATCTCTGAAGCATAGAATATTTTCTAGAACATGATAGTCTCTCTGTAAATACTCATTAAGTCACTAAATTAATTATGAAGCCATGAAAAACTCTTGTTTTTTTCTGAGTTAATTTTCAGCCAAAACACATGTTTTGAGATGTAAAGTTATCGTTTTTAAAGTGTTTTTGTTTTTATGTCTATTTTAACTCAAAATTTATTTAGTAGAGAATTATTGCATTTAAATTTTTTTAAATTATACTTCAATTATTCCATTCCAAGATTTTTGCATTGAGTTTGACAAAGTGATCTCTATTACTTTTTCTTGAGAAATTTTCTGAGGTTTATTATGTAATTCTTTTCTGCCAATTTTAAAGGTATTTAAAGTTAAGGTATTTCCCTGAGACAAAGCTTTTATATTGATATCTGTTGATCTATGCATGTGTGGATATGGAATTAAAATGATTAATTATATTATTATTTTGTATTAATTTTTGACTAGGTAATTGATCTTGCAAAGACTAATAGCCATAAATATTCCAAGTATTGTTTTGCAATACTTTGTGAATTTTTCTTTGTATTTCTAAAATTTTTAGTTTAGATTTTATAGTAGTTTTTTCACTTTAAAATTCAATCTTCATGAGGTATAAAGTATAGACTAAAACATTACATCCCCAAGTACCACTATATATACTTCATAAAACTTATGTGACCATTACCACAAATGAAAAGGTATAGGCTATTCCTATCATCTAGAAAATTCAACATCCTCCTGTGGAATCAATAACCTCCAAACCTTTGCCTCATACATTCAGTGAAGTGATTTCTATCACAGTGGATTTATTTTTCCATTTCTATGAGTATTCTCTTACACCTAGCTTTGTTCACTTAGTAGAGTGCTTGAAAGATTTAACTATGTTGTTGCATATATCCATATATAATTACTTTAGATATTATTTAAGTATTAATTCTGAACCTTTGGAAAAAAGAGTTAACTAATATTCCATTATATACCAAAGTTTGCACACATGTATTGTTCTCAGTTCTAGCTCTTATAAGTGATACTTTTATGAATATTTATGCACAAATTTCCTGTAAACAACTAAAATAATTTCACTTGGAAAAATAACTGGAGATTTTATATTAAGTGTCTGTATAACTAAGTTGACTATGCCAGTTTTCAAATGACTGGCATTTTACATTCCCAGCAGAAATTTATCATCATTCACCTTACTCTATATACTCTTGATCATGTCTGATATTTTAGGTCTTTTTAATTTTACTTATTCTTCCATTCTAGAGAGTGTTTCACTATAAATTTGGACTTTCATTTCCATACTGATTATTGATAATTGTATATCTTCTCAGGTGCTAACTGGTCCTTTGTTTATCTTCTTTTATGAAGTTCCTAGTCTACTATACTGCCCCCTTTTAATTGCATATATATCGTATCAAGTTAAAAGAGATCTTAAGAAATTCTGCTTCCTTTTGAGCACTAGTTTACCCACTAATTCATATTTCTCCCTTTCTTGAGTGACTTCTTTTTGGGGAAGCCAGGTGCCATGTCATGAAACTACTCAAACAGGCTATGGAGGGGTCCGTGTGACAAGGAATTGAAGTCTTTGGGCAAAAGCCAGTGAGAATGAAAGACTGTCAATAACTAAATGTGTGTGGTTGTAACTGGACTCTATCCCCATGTGAGCCTGGAGAAGATTTGGGATCTCCTGGATGGATGACATCCTCAGAAAAGACTCTGAGCCAGAACCACTGAACTGAACCTCTCTCAAAGAGCACACCCTCAGTAACAGCATAAGATATAAGTACATGTTCTTCTGAACTGCTGGATTCTGAGATAGAGAAATAACACAGCAATAAGTAATTTATTATCCATCAAAACCATGATCACTGATTCTGAGATAGAAAAATAACACAGCAATAAATAATTGATATCCACCAAAACCATGATCACTCTACTCAACCCCAAAAATTAGAATGCATTTTCAGTGGAGTTGTATGTGAAGCTGAGATCAGGTGGGAAGCCACAGTTTCCAGAAAGGATGCATTGCCAGATATTTCCCTCTGGTTCTCTTTCCCAGATCAGATTAGCTGCTATGTCATATGCTACTTCTGCTCCAAACTTAATTAAATCTTTGGGTTCCTCCTTATTGATTGTTTTTTACTGGCACCTTCTTTCTCTCTCTAAATTTTCTATGGTCTCTTTCTATAGCTATAATTTTACATCATACTATCTGCCTTTTAGGTTTTCATAGTAGCAAGAAGCAACTGAGGTCATGTTGACTAACTGTTTTCCCCATAATATGCTCATAAGTGATCTTCCAGCTAATTCTTGAAAATTTGATATTGCTATCTTTGAAGGTAGCACATTTTTTCTTTGGATCACTATGATTCAGAAAATTTCTCCAATGATGAGAAGAATTCACTTTCTGTGCTCTCTTAGTTCATTTGAATCTCAAGAGATTCATTCATGGCAGATTCTCCTGGAAAAATTGGCTATGACTGAGACCAAACTCTTAAGCTAAGATTGTTAATTATCATTAATTGTTGGGAATTTAAAACACATCATATTTCCTTTACTGTGAAGGTTCTAGCAGGACTTGGATTTCTAGGAACCATCTCTTTTGCTGGATACAATTTACACAATTACCTGTTGATTCTCAAGAATGTATCCCAGATAGGGGAAAATGTTCTTCCACTAATTGAATCCACATGTTTCTGTTCTTGATCATATTTTTCTGGATATTACTGTAGCAACTGGTGCATAAAAGTGATGAGTAGAGTTCACAAGTGTCTTCCCCTGTCTCTGGTAGGCTGTGAGCTATATATTAGAAATCTGGGCCTCAGTTCTTTGGTTGAGGTTTGGCAGAACAATAAGATTATGATTACTACTCTAGAGACTTCCTGGAGAGCTTGGCTCATTGAACATATAGGAAGGCTACAGGAGTGTTTTTTCGCTGACTTAAATATAGCCAGTGTTGTGCCAGGTGTTGTACAAAAACCTTAATTGAGTCCAAAAGTTACAGTCTCACCTGGCTTTTGTTCCAACTCATTTCTTACCATATACTACCTCCCTCCTACCCTCCCTCTCTGAACTCCAAAGACGCTGGTGTTTTTCAGTTTGCTGTGAATGTTTTTCTTACCACAGAGCCTTTCCACTGGTCTTGTCTTCCCTTATTCTCTATTTCCACTTAACACTCTTTCAAGTTTGAGATAAGCTTTGCATCCTCAGGGAAGCCTTACAAGACTGCTACCCCTAAACCACACTATATTTCTTTCTTATTTGATTTTGAAGAGGAAGTTTAGTCAATTTTGGTTTGCACATTCATTAGTATGATGTCATTAATGTGTACTCTCTTTTGGAATAAAAGTTCCATTCACACAGTAAGTGCAAACATATCGCTGTCCATTGTAACATCTAACATAGTGTCGACTATAGCAAGATGTTATGGTATGAAGGAAAGAAAAAGTTAGAACCCACTGGGACAAATGGTAGCCTTGGAGTAGCAGAGAAGGCTATATTTTAACATACTCCAGAGAGTTACCCTGAGAATGTGAAACCACATCACATTTCTAAAGTGAACAGATTATATGAGGTGAACAAAGCAACTGGGGAAGCAAGAAATAACAAAAACCTAAATAAACTCATCAGTCATTGCATCCAGGTCATGTCAAGTATCTCCCCTCTTCAAATAAGTATCAGTTCTTCTATCCAGATACATGAAGGATAGAGGGAGATTTAAAGCTGGGTAAAAAATGATGCAAGGTGACAGTTTGGTACTTTGGAGCTCCTAGGAGAAACTTACATACTATCCCAAGTTTCACTGAGGAAAATAAACCTGAGAAATAGCTTCCTCTTTGATCATGGATGACTGGATCTCTACAGATGGCAAGATATCCAAGGGACAGGAACTGAAGACTCCAAAAGAAGAGGAAGTAGTGCCAGATCAGGTGACTCATTAAAACTATTTGTCTTTCAATCTCTTGAAAGCAAAGCAGGACCCAGGAACACAAAGAAAACCCCCCAAAGAACTGAGAGAAAACAGAAGTCACTGTCACATACACCAGTCTTGGGTAGCTTCCAAGGAATGCTACCCAATGATACAGAGTCAGCTGAGATGGTGGTAAACTCAAGTGATTCCCAAGAGAGAGAAAATAATTTGGCCTCATCCAAATTCATGCCTTGAAGCCCTAAAACTCACTGTAATGATATTGGTAGATTTTGCCTTTGAACAAGTAGATTTAGATGAGGTCATGCAGATAAGACCCAAAGGGATTAGTAGTATCCTTACAAGTTACTAGAGTACATTTGTCTCTTATCTTCACTTCTCTCATCTCTCTCTCTGTCTCTCTCTGTCTCTGTCTCTCACTTTCTCTCTCAATCTCTCTCACACACATTACATACACACAACACACAATACAAAAGAAGTTATCCACAAGACAGCATGAGAATTAAAGACTCATAATAACCTGACTATGCTGGATCACTGATCTGAAAGTTCTTATAATTAGGTGTCTTGTTTAAGCCACCTAAGACATGGTGTTGTGTCCTCACAGGCTCTAACTAGTACCATGGTGAAAGACAGGGTCCATATTCTCATTGGTGGGTGAATTGCAAGACTCATATCAAACATTAACAGAAAATAAGACTCTTAACTGGAAACATGTGATGCATAGGTATATGTGAAGAAAATATAGCATATTCAAGAACTAAAAGTTCCCTCCAGAAATAAACTTTGATTAAAGATCAAGGTAGTGGTGGCTAGTTGAAGGAGATTAAAGGGTACCCAGGCATATAGACCAAGAACACAATCACCAAATAGCTGGGCATGGTGGCACCTGCCTGTACTCTTATCTACCTGGGAAGCTGAGACTGGGGATTGCTTGAGTCTGTGGTATCATGGGCAATGTGAGCGTGCAGTTCTGCTGGCAAAAATAATAAGACCTAGTCTCAAAAAAGAAAAGAAAAGAAAAAAGAAACACAATCACCAGATGGGAAAACTCAATATAATGTTATATATGAACCATATGGAAATATCAGTAAAGAGAAAATCTAAAAAGAAACCAAATGGAATTTCAGAAACCAAAAAGTACAATTATTTAAGATAAAAATTCACTAAATGGGTTCAAAGGCAGAATTGATTAGACAAAGAAAAGAATGTAAATTATTGAACCTGATGAATAGTAAGGAAAACTAGTGAAAAAAATGAACAAAGCCTAAGAAACCTATGGGAAGGCATTAGTAGGCCAACATACATTTTGTAGGAGCCCCAGATGGAAAAGAGGTAAGGGACAGAGACATTATTTAATGTAGTAATGGTTAAAAACTTCTCAAATTTGGTAAAAAGCTATGAATATAAATATCAAACTTTCTCAACAAACTCCAAGTAAAATGCTCTTAAAGTGTCACACACCAATGAAGCAGGGTTTCCAATATGGACAGTGTTATTTGTTGGTAAAACTTAAGCATCGCCATTACTTTTGTCTGAAAGATACAGAGGTTAAGAATGACCTGAAGTCAGATAGAAGGTTAATCTCTTTTCTGACCTAGAGACTGAATTTTAAGTAGGGCTTGGTCAACATTGTTAGGCTAATTTAAATCCCAGTGCTATTGTTCTAAGGCCTGGATGGGGAGATAACTGAACCAAGCTGGGTTGTAAGTGGTAATCCCATCAGAATTCTTGAGGGAAGGGGAGCAAGGAAAAGGAGGGATATAAAGAGAAAGATGCAGGGACTGGAGAGAGGATTATTTGGAGAAGAGAATTTGGTGTGGAGAATTTGGAGGAGGATCTGGAGAGTAGCTGAAAGTGAAACAGGGTAAATGAGAAAAAAAATCTTTTTGACTTTATCTTTAACTAGATACACCTATGCCTGCTTCTCTCCCTAGGAAGCAGGCTCCAAACTGTTCATTAGCATTTTCACTGTTTACCTACTATTGATAGGCAAAAATCAACTACCAGCTTCTCTCAGCTTTCTTGCCCTCTTTCAGACCTAAAAAGAAAAACTTAGAAACACAGTTTAAACTTTAGACTAGTTTGCCTCAATTTATACTCTTCTAAACTCATGGGTTCTTTCCACCATCCCCAGACTTCTCACCAAAATCCCAAATTGAAGCAAGACACTCAGAGTGCAGACTAATTTATTTTTAACAAAGTGATTTCCTAATTATTACCAAAAAATTGTAAGTAAAACTCAGATTACTTTAACACTGTCCAAAACCTTTCTCAACATTGTCCAAAGTCCATTCCCAGATTACCTAAAAATCCTCAGTCTCTCAGTCCTGATCATCTCACCAATGTCCAATCAGTCAGAGTTCATCTCCAGATGCTGGAAGACATCTTCTTTTGGCATGCTCCTTTGGCATGTTCCTTTGGTGTGCTCCAGCTCCTCCATGCCATCTTCTCCTTGTCATCCTCCTCCAGGTAGTAGAAGAAACTTCATGGTACTGGACCCAGCAAAACTTACTTTCTTTTCAGGCCTAACTTTTGCACGGCCTCTTCCAGACACAAGTCAAACTCAGCAAAACAAACTCCAACATGGAGTTCAAACCAGCAAACTCCTTAACTTCCTTTAGCATACATCCTGCTAGCCTAGGCCAGTCAAAGGCTGCAGGCCCCAGGCCTTGGCCACATGGTCAAACTCATATGGCTCACATTTTCATCCCACAAAATGGCAGAAACCAAACCTCAATCTGAATCTCCATCCCAACGAATCTCTGTCTCTTTGTTTCAAACTCCTTATATCTTCTGTTTTCCTGCCTTCCAGGAACAGCTACTGAATTATTTCATTACAAAGAAAAAAGCTGTTTCACTTCTTCCTCCCCCTTGTATATTTCTGAAAGAAAATTCTAATTAAGGCCATTCTCACATGTTAGCATATCTTCCTTGAAATCTACAGTCTTAAACAGGAGACAGTGATAGCCGGGGCGGGTGGTGCCCCCTATCAAAAGGAGAGCTCATCAGGCATCAAGATCTGGAGCAGAAGCCTGGAGCTGTTGATCCTTTTGGAGTGTATAGCCTTCTAGTCTCCCAAGATGAGGGAACTGGATGAAGGTGGAGAAAAGGAATTCACTACAGAGTGCTGAGCTGCCCTGATGACCCAGAGAGGAAAATTAGAGAGAAAAGAGAGAGGCCAACTTGAACCTCCTATTGGTTTTGGAACATGCTCCAAACTGGCTACAGTGACTGAGGACCAAAGATAAGGACTAACCTTCAGACTGAACCATACTAAGACTGAGGTAAAACCCACACAGCTCCCTGAGGAACAGAAGTGGGGATCCTTTCTGTTTGGGATACTTGTGAGGGTGTGAAACTATTAGACTCTTTTAGTCTGTCTTTTCTATTTGTGAATAAACCCCTTATCACTCAAGTTTGATCTCTGGATAACTGCTTGCACACAGGTGGAAGAACCCTCATTAATTAAAATAAAAAGGGTGATCCCCTCACCTGGGTAACACCAAGACATCTTGGAATCAAACTTGTTAAAGTCGACAACAGAGTACTTAGAAGCAGAAAGACAATCAACTTGTCACATACAAGAGATCCTCAATAAAATGGCAAATATTTCATCAGAAACTTCAGAGGCAGGAAAGCTTTTAATCAGACCTCCCTCGCTGCAGAAAGGTTTACACAGGGAATGTGATGGTGAGGATCAGAGTAAAAGGACACAATAAAAGTCTCTTTGGGTACACAGTTCATGCAGGAGTCAATGAAATGGAGAAATTTGGGCAAAATCAAGAAATATTAGAAGACACACTTCCAAGAACTTAGTAATTGGCCACGGGAGGTAAAGATGGAGGCAGCAATGACTCAGAGACTTTAGTTATAGGTACCTGAGCAGATGGTAGAGCGCTTGCAAATATAAACTAATTGTGGTTATTCTGGAAAGAGTAATTGTGGGTATTCTGAGGTCATTATGCTCAAGAGACATCTAAGTGAAGTCACTATGCAAGTAGATGCATCTGGCAGTGCTCTGGTGACAATCTGTGGATTCCTTTATGTTTACTCCTTAACCTTGGGAGTGGTATATTTTATAGGAATATTTTATCTCCATTATCAGGTAAGGAAAGTGACTTGGCTTATAGACAAGGTTGTGGTATAAACTATTAACTTCTTTCTAAATCCATTTATACATTCATGCACATCTTATATTTCATTTTGTAGTATAAGAGATGACTTCATCCACCACTACATATTTAATTTTGTCCCACTCCTACTTCATTCACAGTAGTACTCCATTAGATATCTTTTACTCCTTTTGACTCCTTCCTCAGACTATAAGCTATCCAAGTCATCTCTCATCGCACATAAATTACATACACACATATATGCATGCATGTATACATGCCCTTTTTAACCCTACCCTTTTTCCATGGAAGATATTGTCATATTTCTATCCACATAACAGTAGTTGTCTGTTTTTTGAAGTCATTTATTATTGCTACACACTTTAGGCACTATGTACTCTTTCTTTTAAATCACATTCAAACACTTTAAATAAATATCTTGATATAGCTGTCTTTATTTTCTCAGTGTCTATATGCCTTGTTTTTGTCATCTAGATTTCTTGCTAGTCCCTTAAATTCCACAAGTCCAATCCTTTACTTTATTTCTAATCTTCTCCACTTCCAGTTGTTTTATTATTCCTAATAATATATATAATGTTTACTTCTGCTTGCTGAATGTTCATTTAATGCATGTAAGCATTTGTGAAGGCGTTTTTATGGATGAAGTAACAGCATTGGAGAGATAACACAAATAAGTGGCAAAACTGAAAATTGGACACACACTGTCTGATTCTAAAGTCAAAACCTGTGTTCACAAATTTCCATATTTACATTCTCACTAATAATATCACTAACCAATTAGTTGCAGTTGTCCACATTAGAAAACTGAAGATCATCCTTGATTTTTTTCCCTCATACTCAGTTCTTGTCCAGTTAGAAGTCACGTCACATTTCACTGAAGTTTTCCATCACTCTGTCTCTCTTTCCAAATCCCATAATCACTGCCTTAGTTTCCCCAGTGCTGTTTATTTATTGCTGCGAAACAAATTATGACATACTTTTTGACTTGAGACTTGGGATTTTTTTTATTCTATATTTACTTATCAGTTTCTTTTTTCTTTTTTATTATAGAAATAATTTATATATAAATATATTTCACATCACTGTAATCCCTGGGGATCACCCAACCTCTCCCCTCCCTGGCCACTCCAGCTGGTTTCCCCCCCCCCATAGTTGTGTACTTTTGTTTGGTTGTCCATATATTAGGGAGACCATTTGGTTTCTGTCTTTTTCCTTCTGACTTGTTTCTGCCAATATGATTTCTTCTAGGTGCATTCATGTTACCATAAATCATCAAATATGTCATTTTTAATTAATGCATAATTTTCCATTTGTATATATACCACATCTTTTTTATCCATTCATCTGTCTTGGGGCATTTGGGTTGTTTCCATGTTGTTGCAATTGTAAACAGTGCTGCAGTAAACATCCGAGCACAGGTGTCCCTTTGTACAAGCATTGGGGTCTCCTTTGGGTAGATTCCCAGAACAACAATTGTTGGGTCAAATGGCAGTTCCATTTTCATTAGTGTGAGGGTTCTCCACACAGCTTTTCATAGTGGCTGAACCAGTTTACATTACCACCAGCAGAGTAAAAGTGTTCCTTTCTCTCCACATCCATTCCAACATTTGTTGTTGCCTGTTTTTTGGATATGGGCCATTCTTACTGGTATAAGGTGGTATCTCATTGTGGTCTTAATCTGCATTTCCCTAAGTGCTAGTAGCACCAGGCATGGTAGCGCATGCCTCTAAGTGGCAGCCTAGGAAGCCATGGCCAGGGCCAGGGATCGCAGTTCAAGTCCCACTGGGGGCACACAGCGAGACCTAGTCCCAAAAAAATAGCTGGGTGTGGTGGCACATGCCTGTTATCCCAGCTACCTGGGAAGCTGGGGCTGGGGATTGCTTGAATCTGTGGTACCCTGGGCAATGTGAGCTTGTGCTCACAAAAGAAAAAAAAAACCTAATTGCTAGTGACTTTGAGCAGTTTTGCATGTGCCTGTTGGCCATTTGTACTTCCTATTAGAGAACTGTCTATTTAAATCTTCTCTCCATTTTTTAACTGGATTTTTGGCTTTGTTTTTGTTAATGCATGAGTTCTTTGTTTATTTTTATTATCAGATCCTTATTACTTGTATGGAGAGCAAAAATTTTTTCTTACTCAGTTGGGATTCTTTTTGTTTTTCTATTGTCTCTTTTGCTATACAGAAGCTTTTTAGTTTGATGTATTCCCAGTTGTTTATGTTTTCCTTCATATTATTTTTGCCAGTTATAGATGTGTCCAGAAATGGATTTTTTAATTGTAGCTCATGAAGGGTTTTGCCCAGGTTTTCCTCTATGTATTTTATGGTTTCAAGTCTTACGCCCAAGTCTTTTATCCATTTTGAGTTGGTTTTTATACATGGTATGAAGGACTTTTTTGCATGTCTTGGTGTAGTTTTCCCAACACCACTTATTAAAGAGGCGGTCCTTGTTCCAATGTAAGTTTTTCACTCCTTTGTGTGGCTTTATTTCAGGGGATTCAGTGCTGTTCCGTTAGTCTGATTGTCTGTTTTTGTACAAGTACCAAACTGTGACTTTATAGTATAGTTTGAAATCTGGAGTAGTAATAACCTCTGTTCTCTTTTTCTGGTCAGGAGGTTTTTTGATATTTGAGGTCTTTTGTTCCATATGAATTATAGTAATTTTTGTTCTATCTCTTTGAAGAATGTCATTGGAATTTTTATAGGAATTGCATTGAATCTGTAGATTGCTTTTGGTAGGATGGCCATTTTGATGATGCTAATTCTTCCAATCTATGAGCAGGGAATGTTTTCCCATTTCTTATGTCTTCTTCTGTGAAACATGGAAGCAGGTAAGGTAGAGAGATGGAGCTTCAGATAAAAGGAACACCTCCTGTCTCTCTATCCCCCTCTGGCACACTAGAAGGTGGGCAATAGCATATCTCTCAACTGTAACCCAGCTTCCTAACCTCTTTGGAATGTCCCAAGAGACATGTGACCTATTAGTGATGACTGTTGGCCCCAAAGGCAAATTCTCCTGTTATCATGCATCCCCACATCCTGCCTGCTGCATGTCACGTATGCTTTGCTGCTTCCTCATTACATCATTGTAACTTTTCCTTGTTGGGGTATATAAGGGATTTCTCGACTTCATTAAAGGAAGCATTCTGGACATGCTTCCCAGGATCGCCATTCTGTGGGCTAGCCTCACAGATTGCTATTCCATCTCTTCCATCTCAATATCTTCTTCATTCCACATGCAACTCCTAACATTCTTCTATTTCTTTTAGCAGTGCTTTGAAGTTTTCTTTGTATAGTTCTTTCACATGTTTTATTAGGTTTATCCCCAGGTATTTAAGTTCTTTTGGTGCAATGGTAAATGGGATGGTTTTTTTAAATTCTTCTTTTACTTGACTTTTTGTGTATAGGAAGGGTACTGTCTTCCATGTGTTGATTTTGTGACCAAATACCTTAGTGAACTGGTTTATTGTTTCAAGAAGTTTTTCTGTGGAGTTTTTTGGATTCTCAACATAAAGAATCATATCATCTGCATATAATGAGAGCTTCAGTTCTTCTTTCCCTATTTGTACTCCATTTATGTCCTTCTCTTGTCTTATTACCCTAGCTAGAAATTCCAGTACAATGTTAAAAATAGTGGAGAGAGTGAGCATCCTTGCCTGGTTCCAGATCTCAGTTGTAATGATTTTAACTTTTCCCCATTTATATGGTGTTTGCTGTTGGTTTGTCATAGATGGCTTTTATTATGTTGAGGTATTTTCCTTCTATCCCCAATTTTTCAAGAGTTTTTATCATAAATGGGTGTTGGCCTTCATCAAATGCTTTCTCTGCATCTATTAATATGACCATGTGATTTTTGGTTTTCTCCTTGTTGATGTGGTGGATTACATTAATTGATTTTCAGATGTTGAACCATCCCTGTGCCCCCGGGATAAATCCCACTTGGTCATGGTGAATAATGCCTTTTATACATTATTGGATTTGATTTGCCAGGATTTTGTTTAAAATTTTTGCATTGTGTTCATTGGGGAAATTGGTCTATAGTTTTCTTTCTTCAGGCTGTCTTTATTTGGTCATGGTATGAGTATGATGTTTGCTTCATAGAATGTGTTTGGCAGTTTTCCTTCTTTCTCAATTTTTTGGAAAAGTTTTAGTAATGAAGGCATTATTTCCTCTTTGAATGTCTGGTAGAATTTGTTTGTGAAGCCATCTGGTCCTGAGCTTTTGTTTTCAGAGAGAGTTTTAAGGACTGCTTCAATTTCACTGTTTGTGGTAGGTTTGTTTAAGTTCTCTACTTCTTTGTTTAGTTTTGAGTAGTTGTCTTTTTCCAAGAAACTGTCCACCTCATCCAGGTTGTTGTATATGTTTGCATATAGGTGTTCATAGTAATCTCTGATTATCTTTTGGATTTCTGATGTCTACTTATCAGTTTCTCTGTATCAAAAGTCCAGGTTGTCCTTAGTGGGTTTCTCTGCTCAGAATCTCAACAAGTGACATTCAAGATCCAGACCAGGGCTGATGTCTTATCTAGGTCTCAGTGCCTTTTCAAAGTTCATGTGGTTGTTAGCAGAATTTATTTTCCTAAATCCACAGAACGTATGGTGGCTTTCTTTCTAAGACTGACAAGGGAACATATCTCCTCAGTGATCCTTTTCTTTCATTAAGGACTATGATGAAATTAAGTCAAAAATACCCACAATAATCTTATTTTTTATTAATTCATAAGTGAATTTAGATTTAATTATATATGCCAAATTCCTTTACTTTTGCTTGCTAAAGTAAGGTAACCATGGGGGTGCATCCATCATACTCACATGTTCCCCCCTTTGTCAGGTACGATGGATGTTGCAGTGGATGGACACAAGATTGTAGAAAGTTGGTGGTCATCTTAGAAATCAGTTAGCAGAGTCACCCTCTAAGTTATCACATCAACCCAGAAATTCACAATTATTGTCTTTTTAAGGTTCCCAAAAGTTTGATTCCAACAAAGTCCAAACTTTCATCTAAGTTTTAGGTATAGATGAGGCCCTGATGTAAGTCATTAAACATAACTGGAGCAATTACTCTTCAATTTATGAATCTGTGAAACTAAAGAGACAACCCCCAAAAACTCAACATAGAATGATGAGACAGATATAAATAATAGCCAGCTACTGACATTCAAGTACAAAAGGGAGAGGGCATGGAAACTAAAAAGAAATAATTGAACTGTGGTTGCTCTGAAATCTACTGGGCAAATGTCTCTTGATTAGGATTCAGGGCCTCAGGACAAACCTCCCTGGCTCTCAGTTCTGCCCTGTGCATCATCCTTCCTTTTTTATGAAAGATAGTACATTTTTACAACTGTGTGGTTTCATAAGCCTATTAACAAGGTTGAGGGCCCAATACCGCTTCATGTTGTAATTTCCCTGTCCCTTTCAGTCTTAACTATCAGTGTTTCTGTTGACACCATTTTTCTCAAGAACTTTGTGGGACTTCTTCCATAGATTTTACAATTTGCTCCATTAGACAAAAGGTACATTTACAAATCTTTTCAGATCCTTTACAAATCTTTCTCAGATCCCTTTCTATCCTTGACTGCAGCGGAAATAACCAAGAAGCAATGCCCTTGAGTCTCCTGAGAATGCTGTGACTTGATTAAAAGAATCTGTGTGGCATCCCCAGAATAGCTTGAAAGGGGCCTTAGTGTGACTGAATACTCAGATATTTTGATCTTTCTGAGGTTTTAGCAAAATGTGTAGTAATGAACTCAATCTTTTCCCTAGAGCATGATATCCCAATAGTGAAATCTCTTAATTTTAACATCTTTCATCATCTAGAGAGAACTGAGAAATTTTTAAATGATTACGTCCTGTTTCCATTTTATTCTTTATTTCTCTCTCCTATCCCATTTTCATAAGTGACAATAAGAAACCAGGTGGCACTTGTTAATCTCCTTAACTGTACAAGGAGAGTTAATCACTTATAATTTATCCTTTTCCCATAACTGTAAGAGACAATTTTGCTAAGTTTCTGTCTCCATGAAAAGGGTTTCCCTTTCCCAGTTTTCAAGGTGTCCTTTCCTGCCTTCCAAGTTTTGACCAGAAACATACATAAGTCAAGGTTTATACTGATGTCCATCCATGATGTTTGAACTTTCTTATGTTCACTTTTCAAAACTTTCAGACACTACCTGCTCTCCTGTTTTCTGGTTCCATAACTGCTCTCCCAGTTTTAATTATTTGTTACAGAATGATCCCATTTACAGGTACTTAAATTTGCGTTATTATCTACTGCTGCATAACAAATCAGCATGAACATAACAGTTTAAAGGAATA
The DNA here is from genome assembly GCA_004024945.1 of Uropsilus gracilis. Taxonomy (NCBI): domain Eukaryota; kingdom Metazoa; phylum Chordata; class Mammalia; order Eulipotyphla; family Talpidae; genus Uropsilus; species Uropsilus gracilis. The sequence continues at coordinate 47,140 of PVHY01007924.1, read as the reverse complement.
TACATTCCCATTACTATTACTTTCATCCTAGCTCTTAATCATCTCATGCCTGGATTTTGCAATAACATCCTGGCTTCTTGCTGTGATCTTTTTTTCTCTCAGTCTACCATTTTCACTTAAATAATAGATATGATATCATTGCTCCTCTATTCAAAGAATGCCTTAAATACCTATTGTCTTTGACATAGCATAAAAAGTTTCTCACAATAGGTCCTAGCCTTTATTTTCAACTTTTCCATGCATTTTGCTGACAGAACTAATATTTATTATGCTCCAAATATACTGCAAATGGCTATGCCTTTTTTGGGGATATGTCCACACTCTGAACTGCCCTTCTGTCTCATCTCCTTCATCCCCTAATTACCACCACCACCCATGTTCATAGCTAAGTTTCTTCATTCTTCCTGGCCTAGGACATATGGTACCCTTTGGTGATATACAGTGACACCAACATCCTCCACTCAGCGAGGCAGAATTGTCTTTCCTTTATGCTCTATAGAGTCACAGCTCAAAGTTAGGTCCACGCACCAGTAGCTTTAATCTCTCCATCTGACTCGTGTGCACATTATGTTAAAATATGGGTCTAATTCAATAAGTCTGAGCCAGGACCAGAGATTCTGTAATTCTTACAGACTTCCTGGTGATGCCAAGTGTGGCAAAACCACATGTTGAACAGTAAAGTTTGCAGCATTTTGATTATAGAGCTGATCACAGGATATTATGGTTGGTTAACCTCTCTGTTCCTCCCTTATAGTCTAAATCTTTAGAAGCAGTGCTTGTTTAGTGTTTTGTTTTCTTTTTTTTTTTCAATCACACAGATGCAGCACTTAGTGATGCTAATAACTTAATTACCTGTGTTTTACCTAAGAGAATGATGCACAAATCTCTTGCATAAGCTGTTACAATTAAGTGAACCCATTTTAACACTGCACAGTGAGGAAAAAGTAAGGAGTCATGTGCTGCACTGGAAGAACAAGAAGTCAGAAATCAAAGGCCTAATGGTTAAGAAAACAGGTCTTAACCAGGCGTGGTGGCACATGCTAATTATCCCAGTTACCTGAGAGGTTGAGGCTTGGAATCACTCAAGTCCGCAGGTTCGAGACAACCGTGGACTACATAGCAAGACCCAGTCTCTTAAAAAATTTTTTTTAAAAAAAGAAAGGAAGAAAATGGGTCTTTAGATAATCCATATATTAAGAATCACAGAAGAGCCAAGGTCAAGAGCCATGATACTTTGAGAACCAAGTCAGGAAGCAGACACATACCTAAGGGGGGACCTTAAGAGTTCATCAAATTTGATGAATCCCAAAGTCACCATTGGAGCCATGAATCTAGTACAAGTTGCTAAGTCACTGACCCAATTAAACATCAAGAACAGAAACTGTAGAGTGTCTCTTTCTGTAGCACCCATTTCATGGTGAGCAGTCAAAAAAGAGTTTCAATGATATCTCAGTACATGGGCCTGACTGCATTGTGCACTTGGTGTAAACTAAATCTGGCAAGGATTTAAGAGATTAGTAATATCTGGTGCTGCTATTTTGAAAGAAAATTCAGCAGTTTCTGATAAAATTTAGGATGCACATCCATGTCTATTGCTCTAAAAACTCCACTTCTAGGACAATATCATAGTGACACATATAAACATATAGTATCATTTCTGTATTGTCAACAGTGAAGAAAAGATAGGAGGAAACCCTAAGTGCCAGAGAACTAAGTAATTTTTGATGCACAAGTAGAATTAAAATTGATAATAAAAATGATTAGGAAATTTAGGCTGGGCATGGTGGTACATGCCTGTAAGCAGCAGCCTAGGAAGCCACGATTGGGACCAGGGATCTTGGTTTGAGTGCCGTCGGGAATGCATACCAAGACCTAGTTTCAAAAAGATATAGCTGGGCATGGTGGCACGTGCCTGTAATCCCAGCTACCTAGGAAGCTGAGGCTGGGGATCACTTGAGACTGTGGTACCCCGGGCAACGTGAGCCTGCGGTTCCATAGGCAAAAACAGTGGTACCTAGTCTCAAAAAAAAAAAAAAAAAAAAAAAAAAAAAAAAAAAAAAAAAAAAAAAAAAAAAAAAAAAAAAAAAAAAAACCTAGGAAATTTATACAGATAATGGCATGGAAAGTATGTCTTTTTATCATATTATGTATTATGAAGGACTTTTAAAAGGTAAGTAGTAACCAATGGATCAGTTTCACTGTCCCTTACTTGATCAAGCTCTGTCATTTTTAAAAAATTGTTTTAAAATACTCTTAATGGAGGTCCATTTATGACAAATATTATCAATTTTCTTTGTTTCTAAAAAAGGTTTTTTATCTGAATACACACACAGAGGTTGATGTTTTCTTTTTCTTCTACTATTTGAAAATACTATACTACCAAGGAATTTCACTGTTGCTGCTGAGAAATCCATTAAAATTGAAGTAAAACATTTCACTTAAATGTTGAAAAGTTGAAGGTCTAGGTCATCTATCTTTCACCTATTCTCAGAACAATTCCTAGCATAAGTGTGTGATTCATAAAGGGAAAAACTTTGCCAATGCATACCCTCTGCAGATGATTTATGAAACATAATACACATCCAAATTCTACTTATATTAAAGTTCTTCTATTTACCCTACTGGCCCCTGTATTGGAGTGATTGCTATTTATAGCAAACACCTGTTAGTCATTAGCTTAAAGTATAATGCTTGCTCATTTCCATCATTAAAGATTTGGATTTAGGAGAAAAGGATTCTAAATTTTGAAAGTCTATCCTAAAATGACCGTCTCTCTTATTAGAAAAGTTGAAAACATAGAAAATTATAAATACACAGAAAATATTTCTCTTGTATAGGAAAAATTATGAGGATATAGAAATATTTCTCTTTAAGTCATTAATGAGTGATGACCCCAAATGGAGCCATCCTCCCTTCTCTAACCTTTTCTCACTCTCTACTTCATTCCTCCCTCTACTTATGCATTGATCTTCAGGGTGACTGCAGAAAAAATAAAATTTCTCATTTAAAGCCACTCAAATAATCCAACATTGAGGTCTATCAAGCTAACACCACCAGATCCTGGAGAAGGCAGATTTTTAGCGAAAGGACAATCCTAGGTTTCTATCCCAGCTTTCCCTTCCCCGTCATCTAAAGAATAAACTAACATTTGCTCTATGAGGCTGCCTCATGACCTTCTGGGACAGTGTTGCTCACAGGAGGTTGCCTTCCACCCCCACTGAGTGCCCTTACTGGGAACTCCCTCTAATGGCAGAGTTCTTAATCACACCTCTGTGCCTGCTCCTCTTAAACTCTCTGTAATAGGGTAATAGTATCCAGTTCTGGGAACAGAGTATCAGACGCTCATATCCTTATAAAGATTCCATATCTGTTTGCAATAACTTAGAGCTCCAAAAACCCTCAACAGGGTTTTCTATTATAATAAACAGAGGGGTTCTAAAGTTCATTTGGAAAATAAGTACTCTAGAATCCTATAAGTAAAACTCTGGGCTGTAGATCAGGTCTAATGACTAGAATATTAAAATCAATAATTGTTAAATTAGTGTGGTTCTGATATAGATAGGAATGTGTTTCTAAGAAACTGAAGTTTATTTAATTATTATTATTTAAGTGACGTAAGTACTAGATAGAGTTAATTAGTGCTAAGGGATGACTTTAAGATTAAATCCTCCAATAGGCAAAATAGGAACAGTTTAGGGGGTGTACAAAAATGTTTTAATTGTAAGATGTTTTCAAATAACAAGATTTAATGAGATGATCATACAATAATGAATCCTAACTTGATTATATTTTCCTTTACAACAAAACAACTGCAGTGTTATTATTCACTTCTCATATGTAAAAATAACCTATGAAGATTAAAGTTCTTAGAGCCCCCCCAAAAGTGCAATGAACCCTTGGGTTAGGTTTAGCCTTTCTCTATTCATAATCTCATCTAGGTCACTATGGTCATAAAGCTACTTAAAACACAGTATCAGTAAAATCAATGTGCTTGCTCTATCAATGCAGCTTCACAACAAAGTGCATTCTCCTCCCTTTTAACAAGGTTGCTTCCTATGTCTCACATATAGGAAACTGCCACAAAATCAACAGTTTGAGGAAACATCAAGTTATTTATAAAATTTATGCTTGAAAATTGCAATTTAATTTAATAACTTCATGGTCAAATTGCATGATAGTTTTTTTTAATGGTTACATAGGTAATGTTATTTACCAGATCCTTGAAAGAAATGGTAAGTGAAAGGACATGCAATGGAATGCTACTTAGCCACAAAAAAGATGAGCTCTTGTCGTTTGCAACTTGAATGGAACTAGAGGGGAAAATACTAAGCAAAATAAGCCAGAAAGAGAAAGACAAATACTGCATGATTTAATTCATATGTAGAACATAAACAAACAAAACAAAGGAATGATCAAAACTGAAGCAAAAAAATATATAGAAATCTGATTGCAAATGGAGGATGCCAGAAAAGAAGGGTTAAGAATGGGAGCCCAGGGGAGAAAGTGCCCAGTGAACTATGATAGAAGATTTTTGGGATTTCACTGGTGGGTGTGGTGTGCTAACATGTCTGAAGAGGTAAGTACCTGTACCCATAAGTCATATACCTTATTGTAAATCAATGTAACCTCAATCAAAAATAATAGTATTTTTTAATTAATACTTTTTAAAAGATCAATACTTAACTTCAGTACAAGAACAATCACAGTGAAAATTTTAAAAAAGAAGCAGAAAAAAATTTTTCTCTGTTGTTAAAGAAATGGATTACTGTGTAAAGCATTTAAAAGGTTTACTCATATATATATATATATATATATATATATATATATATGGTTTACTCATATATATATATATAAAATCAATGCCCTCTGACTGATATAAATGATATAAACAGAACAAAATGTGGATAGTTAGCAAATAGGAAGAAATGTTCAGACATCAACAAAAGTCAAATTAAACAGTGAGGTATATTTTTAAATCTATTACCTCCATAAGGGAAATGTAGTAATATTCATACCACAGCTTACAGCAAGATTAATAAGTACCTTTCTGACAGTGGATATAAAACAGGAAGGTGCTCAGACATTTTGATCCAATAATTTTATTCATTGTAATTTAGACTAAAACGAATTAAAAAGGAAGACAAATTTCAGTCTATGCGGCTCTGCAATGTAGGATCCTTTAAAGTACCAGGAATTGGTAACAACCTAAACCTTCAACAACAGGGAAGTATAAACAGTGAAGCAAATTGCAATCCATGAACAAAAGGAAACTCTTCAACTGTCATAATAATAATTATGAAGAATATGAAGAAGGGTAAGGAGGTGTTCAAAACAGCGTGTTTTTTTTTTTCAAGAAAAAATAACCAATTATGTACATACTTTCATTACAGCTATGTAAAACATACATAGAACTATGAGGTGGAGAGAGAAATAAGTGATGTTTGCTCCTACTCCTCTTCAAAACAAAAGTTGGTAAAGTTTCTCTCTTTTTTTCCCTAAAGTAACATTTCATTACAACATTTTGTGAATTTCCAGATGTTCACTATTCAAGAATCAACATGTATATATACTACAGAATTCAGTCCTTAGAACCAAGATCTATCATACAACATATCATTGTTCCCTTTTTTCCAATTTTTCCATTCCCTTCTATTAATACTAATTGGCCATATAGTACAATTTGTTTTCATCTATCTATTATCTATCTATCTATCTATCTGTCTGTCTGTCTGTCTGTCTGTCTGTCTGTCTGTCTGTCTGTCTTCTGTTTGTTTATTTATTTTTAGTTTATTTGCTTCTTTGGTTTCTCTGTACACCACATATGAATTAAGTCATAGTGTTTGTCTTTTTCTGTCTGATTTGATTTGCCAAACATAATTCTCATTAAGACCACCCATGTTTTTGCAAATGGCAGGATTTCAACTTCATTTCATAGTGAGCAGTAGTATCCACTGTGCATAAATGCCACATCTTCTTTACACATTTATCAGTTGATAGACAGTTAGGTTGTTTATAGTTTATAAATAGTGCTATAATAAACTTGGGGAGTGCATATATCTCTTTGAATTAGTGTTTTGTAATTTGGAAGTAAATATGCAAAAATGAGATAACTGAATTATATGGAATTTCTTTTTTTTTTAATTTTCTATATCTTAGGTTTTTTAAATATTATCCATACTAATTTTCATAATGGTTGTACCAGTTTACATTCACACCAAAAATGTGTGAGATTTTCCTCCTTTCACATTCTCTACAACTCTTGATGTTTCTCATCTTTTGTAAAATAGCCATTTTCATGAGTATGAGGTGTTATTTCATTGCTATTTCAATTTGTGTTTCTAATAATAAAAGATGATGCACATCTTTTCATGTTTCTGTTGGCTAATTGTATGTCCTCTTTGGACAAGTGCTTATTTGTCTATTCAGGTCCTTTGCATAAAAAATAAGATAAAGTTTCCTTTTGGCATCTTCACACCCTCTACCTGCACTATTTCCTCTCTTTTCCTTTGTTCTTCTTCTCCTGGGTATTAAATGGAACCATACTCTTCCAGGGTGCCATGTTACTTAGAACATGAACAGATAAACTTGTTCTTAATTACCGGGTCTTTATTTTGTATTGTCAAGGTATAAGGGGGAATCCCCATCCATTTGTGTTCTTTTGAGCCTAGAAACAACTCATCAAAACAGCTTCATAAAGGTTAGCAAAGGAAAAATCATTCAGGTATAGGAACTTCTCTCTTTGCTTAAAGGAGCCAGTGTCTTCACAACAACTCTGGAAATATAAGTCCCATTTCCCAGAAAGTATATTAAAAAATTACAATTACCAGAATCACCACATTTTGGGAAACCCCAAAGTATGCATTCCCACCAGGTACTTAAGGGTTTTTTAAATAATTTCTCCTACTCCAGTCTTAGACAACCAAATGTGGGTCATTTGCCATAGTCAGTATCACCTAACAATGTCTTGACAGCCTTACCCTCTCCAGGTCATTAGCAAAACAGAACTAGAACATCGTTTGAGGTCAGGTATTTATGCAAAAGGAAAGAGAACTGTATTAACTGTTTACCCACAGGGATAGAAATCAATTTCTGTTTTTGTTATGCCAAATGCTAGTGGAAATGTCAAATTAGTAAGTTACTATACAAGTCTAAACTCAATGAGTAAGAGAGTTGAGGAGTCCTCAACATCCTTAAAACCAGCACTGCAGAGAGATTCACTTAAAATAGAGAAGTGGAGTGGAGCCCTTAGCTCTTTAAAACTTAGAAGTCTACAAAAGAAAGAGGAAACAGGAGAGGAAATTAAGAAAAGGTAGCCATGGAGGTGGGAGGAAATTGATGTGAAAATGGAATAATAAAAGGCATGATAAGAAGTTTTAATAAAAAGGGGAATGGTCAGCTATGTCAGAAATACCAGAGATATCAAGTACTAGATGAGTCTACAAATGTAACCCTCAGATTTAGCAACAAGAAAGCATTAGTAACCTTTTCAAGGGATTTTTACTGGCCTGACTGGAGTGAATTGAAGAGAGAATAGAAAGTGGAAAAGTAGAAAAAACAACTGTGGACAACTTTCCTCTGAAGCAAGAGTAAGGTGAGAAGTCAAGGAGGGCTTGATGTCTGTGTGCTGGCTGGCATGATATAGTAGAAGGGAAGAAATTGATGTAAAATGAAAAATAAGACAATGGGAGTGGATGGAATCTAGAGAGGTTGACTTTTAGAAGAAATAAGACCACATCCTGGTAATGAGTATTATCAAACCAGGACCTCAGAAGACAGGGAAACAAATGATTACCACAGATAATTCTTGAGCTTCAGAATCCTGAGAAACAAAGAGTTAAGGTTCCTGGTTGTTACCTCACAATGGGGCAGTTATGATTTATGAGAGCTTTTCCGTACGTTGTGTCAAAGTGATTCCTCAAAGGCACTTTGGAGTCCCTGCCTGTTTACCCGAGGAAGACAATGTCTCTAGCTAAGACAGCCTCATTTGATTCACTCAGAAGCAAAAATGTTTAAGTAAACATTTATTTCATCTAAACTCCATCTTAAATAACCAGATTCCTACCACTCTTCACCAGTTTGAGCAGGCTGTCAATATGCCAAGAATACAAAGAAGGCACAGTTCGTCCATTTGTGATTTAAACTCACAGCAATTTCATTATAATACTAATTATACGTAATGTATATGTAATAAAATTTATTCTTGTTCTCCTATTAATCTGTCTGATGCTTATTTATTTGTTTAAAGAGCTAGAGAACAGTCTAGAGTGCTATAGGGAAATCTCTCTATCCCTACATTATCAAATTCCCAATCAAGCCAGAATATCATTAAGGTCCAAAATTATGTTTTATTTCACTTTGTATCTTCAGCACTAGGATTGTTCCTGCATAATTGAGATCTCTAATAAGAATGCAAAGGAATAAAGTCCTAATGCATAGGGAAGCATGTGTAGCATCAGATGGGGGGAGAATGGTACCAGGCAAAACCCAGGAGTACCCAAGGATCCCAAACTGTTAAGGGGAAAACCTATTACCTACTCTAGGTGGTTGTGTTTTCCACATACACAAAGCAAAGTAATTGGATGCTAATAGGCTCAAAGATTTTTTAATTAGTGAGAAATTCTAAGGAGGGAGAGAGTTGGAGAGATGGGAAATTTTTTAAATACAGACTTCCTATCAAACTCTAAAACCACCCATCCTTTCATGAGCAAATGCCCTGCCAAATAGACAGGACTTATTGGTAAATGATATTGGTCCAAAAGCAAAGTTGCTAGGAGAATGAGTCCAAGGCACATTATCAGCTGGAAAACCAGGCAGAGCTCAAAGATCAGGGAACAGAGAGAGTCAGGGTTCCAAATATACTATATACGCTGAATCTACCCAAGGTCAAGATAACAACTGCTATCAACACTGAAGAGAGCTTGATTCAAAGCACTAAGGCCTCAAAGAGCAACAACAACCTGAAGGAGTCTGCCTATGTGTCTTCCTATCTCTATCCCATTCTACACAATGGCCACCTCCCTCCTTTCTGCTTCAGAGCAACAGCCCCATTCGGGAATTCCAGTTCACAGCATGCTGGGAGCCTTAATAAGAGGTCCTGAAAACAGGAGTGGAGTTCTTAAAGTCACTCACTGGCTGAGTTTACCAGAGGCATCTCCTCTAACAGTTGGAGATACTGGGCAGCAATTAATCAGCCCATTATCCTTTAAATCATATCTCCTTGGATGCCTAACTGCCATATTTTCTCTCTGACCTAAGACAACATGTCCTTTATTTTCCCTTGCTCTCAAGAAAACTCCCCCTCTCCCTTTTGTCTTATTAATATCATGTCCAGCTCCTGCCTAGAAGCCAATTGCTATTTTCTTGTGCCAAACAACAGTGCCTTGGGGCAGCTTCCAAAACTCTGGGAACTTTTGTTCTACATGTAGTCTCCATCCTTGATTAATAAATTTGGGATACTTTATTTCCCATTCACTCATACAGCTCTTAAGTACAGTGGTGGTAAAGGAGAGGGTGACTGTGGCCAGCATCTAACTATCACTTAGATACTTGGGGAAGAATGGCTCAAGGCACCACAACCCACAAGTTGAAGTAACCAGAAATATCTCCTGGGAGTGACTCAGGATAAGTCACATTGGTACATTCTGATTTCTGTCTTTTGTTATGCAAGAATAACTGATACCAAAGGCAAATTGCAATTATTTATTTGGGATTTTGTTAGTATTACAGCCCCAAAGACAGATTCAAGAAATTTTAAATTGTGTTCAAGTTGCCTGGAAATGGGGTCATGTTTAAATCACAAAGAAAAGGCAAATGAGTTCTTAGTCAGGTCCACTAGGTAAATTAAGTGAAAACTTGTAACCTGTAAATTAGTGATTGATAAATTAGGTTAAAAGTTGGTCATGCATTTTGATCAGTATAGTAAGATGTAACTTTCACAAAAGTATGATCAAATCATGTTTGGTTAAAGTTTGAGTTTCTGGGTGGACTATAAGTCTGTCTTTGTTTGATCCAAGACACGGTGGGTGGGCTGTGTCTCAGCTTCTTCCGTAAGAGGTGGATGTGCCTAAATATGCCAGGACGTGCCTGGGACCTAATTCTCAACAGCAACCTGACTCTGCTTTTGTTATCCAGTCTCAAATGACTCCATTTTGTTTCTTATTTCTTGTCGGTTTGTAAAGCCCCAAACCAGCAAGACATAAATTGGTTTATAGCTTTAATATTGGAGAAAGAGATTTAATAAATTCCTATGGCAGGAAAAGTATTGTAATTTCTGAGTAACTCTGTGAAGCAAGTTTTCATGTGAAACTAGTTCAGCTTTGATATCACCCTCCCCTGTTCCATATGCTCAAGTTGATGTTCATCTGGTCACTAGAGAACAGACCATGTGCAGGCTGCTTGGAGATGACATCTGGGAAGAAGGAAATTAAGACCCCAGCTTTTTGGTGATGGCCAAGCATGCTGGCTGGGTTGTCCTGGTCAGGATCAGAAAGAGGGAAACAGCCAAGACATTGAGATGGTGCAGGAGCACCCATGGCAGCACTGGGTCCCAAAGACTTTGCCATCAGGGAGAAGGTTGCTTCTGGGAAGAAGGTGCTGCTGGAACATTCTGAGTTAGCAGCACAGGTTGGGGGAAACGGAGGTGGGCATGTGTGAGCGCAGTTCGCAGATGTATGGGAGCACCTCAAGATTAAACCTCACGACAAAACCTCCCTTGCCTTTAGAAGCAGGACTCCAGGGACTTGGCATTTCAGGAGCGGAGCTTACAGCATAGGCAGGTCCACTCCCCAAGAGGAAGGAGCAGATAGCAACCTAGGATACATTACTCACGCTCAATCTCCAGGTTGAGAAAAACAGCCGTGATGACTCACTTTTAAATCAGGTTTGCTAATGAGAAAGCATCAGAATCATTCATTATGTTGTCTTAGAAAACATGGTGAGAATCACAAGCTGAAAAGACAAAGTCCACCTACAAGGTGTACGCAGCCCCTCACAGCTAATTCCAACCAACCTCTTAGCCTCCTCTCCAGCCACACTGGTTTTCTCTGATGTCCAGTCTGATCAGGAGCTGAGTGGTTGAGGTGAAATTGGTCTTCCGTCCCCCAGCTATAAGGATGGGTGTGATAGATTTTTAACCACCATAAATTCTTATAGACCTTATGCATCAACATGTGGGGACTTGTGTGACAGAAATTATGTGTCACATCTATACTATAGACATCCAGTCACCTTCCAGCTTCTGTTCCATCAACATGTGGGGACTTGCATGACAGAAATTATGTGTCACATCTATGCTATAGACATCCAGCCACCTTCCAATTTCTGTTCTCACCCTCACAGAATACTATGCCCATGAGAACAAGCCCTAGCTGGCTCTCTGAAAAGGACACACAAAAAAATAACCCAGGCACTCGTACTACCTACAGACATGTGACTGTCAGAATTAGGACCAGTCAGCTCTGAGCTGACTTGTCAAGTGACTCTAAAAAGGTACAACCACAAAGATCAAAGTGGCTTAGAACATTCATCTTTCTGACAATGTGTCTGTGGATGTGTTATGTTTGACTGATCTCACTGGGGTATGTTGACCAGGCTGAACTCACCATTGACCTTAGGTTCAGTTTGCTCCACATGAGTTTGTTTCTATATCCAGGCTGAAAGAGCAATGAGCACTTGGGACAGGCTCTTCTTGTGGAGCAGGGTAGAAGCTCCAAGAAGCTAGAATGGAACATTCAAGTCTTTGACCTGATATGTTAATTCCACTCAGGTTGTTCGAAGATTCTGGAGAAACTCATTCTACTTCCCCAGAGACATAAGCATTGCCCTGTCTATCCTTACCATTGATAGAAAGACCAGATGACTTATGGGTGTGAAATCCTTTCACAAACATGAAAACAAGGGTTGCAAAATAAAATGAGAAAATATAATGTACAACTGTAATTTATAATTAAAATTTTGGTACTATATATATATATATATTTTTTTTTTTGAGACTAGGTCTCGCTATTTTTGCCTGTGGAACTGCAGGCTCTTGTTGCCCGGAGTACCACAGACTCAAGCAATCCCCAGCCTCAGCTTCCCAGGTAACTGGGATTACAGGCATGCGCCTCCATGCCCAGCTATTTTTTTTGGAACTAGGTCTCACTACGGGCCCCAGGCGGAACTCGAATCACAATCCCTAAGCCCCAGTCGCTTCATAGGCTGAAGCTTACAGGCACGAGCCACTGTGCCCAGCCCTTGGTATTGTATATTTTTAAGTTACTAAAAAAAAAGATTGTTGGTAGATTTCAATATGATACTCATTTTTCAATGGCTATAACTGTCAGGTCACAATGTTATGCATCTGAAACTAAAATGATATTGGATGTCATTATACTTAAATCAGAAACACGTTGAACATACTTTGCAAAGAAGGATAGCACTATATGTACTTTCAAAGGGGCAAGATTTCTTAGACCTAAAGTCAAGCAATCCCTTTGCTCTCCTGCTATTCTCTCTCCAGAATGGCCACTGCATCAGACTCAGTTTGGAATTTTTTAAAACTTTTCATTTCAAAATTAATTTAGATTTTCAGATGAGGTGTAAAGATGGTACACAGTTCCTGTATACAGTTTCAGAGCTTCTTATAGTCCATGGATCAAAACTAAGAAATTAGCGTTGGTATAGCAATATTAACTAAACCATAGACATTGTTCAGATTTGACCAGTTTTTCCATAATATCTCTAATAGCCTTGTATTTGGTTGCCACCATCTTAGTCTCCTATGATTTTTTTTTAATGGTTTCTCAGTCACATCTTTTTTTTTTTTTTTTTTAGACTAGGTCTTATTATGTTGCTTGGGATAGCCTCGAACCCACAGACACAAGTGATCCTTGGTCTCAGCCTCCCAGTGCTGGGATTACAGGCACATGCCACCGTGCCCAGCAACACATCTTGTTTTTCATGAACTTGATGCTTGTCAGAAAATTTTAAATCTCCACCAATTTTGATGAGTAATGTTTTCTCATGATCAGATAGGGTTTGGGGAAGACTCCAGGAGAGGTGCATTTCTTATGATTCTACCAAGCTCTCCCAAGAGTCCAAGATGTTAACATGTAATGGTAATGTTAGCCCAGACCACTTAGCAGACTCCTGCTACATTAAAACTGCTCTATCTCTCCGTTCATATGCTGTTACAATGAGAACACAGAGTTCATCCCAAACTTGGACACGCCAAAATTTTCTTTTCTGGCACTACATGACACTCCAGACTTATCTTGTATTTTCCTTACTTGGTCCAAGATCAGAAATTTCTCCAAGTATTCCTGCTTAATTTGATTGAAGAATGATATCTAGAAGCCAAAACCTGGGCATTATAACCCTCTATGTTCAGTTTCTTCATCTCTTTACTCTTGATCTTTTCCCTGAAAATATCTTTCCTCCAATATCTCACCACCATCCCTTCCTTCACTCTCTCACTCATACAATACCATTTATTGAGCTCTTAGCCTATATTTCAGCACTGGCTTGCAGCATGTCACTTGGCACAGCAAATGTAGCTGCCTTCTATATAATCTACATGTATATCGTCATGTACTACCCTGCTGAGAATGAAAATACATATGGGAAATAGGAAGAGGACAAAGGTGGAGAAGAAGTAGAATAAATACAATGAGCATGTGCTGCCCAAACTATGTGCCCACTAGGAGAATCAGGACATGTTTTTAAATTCTATTTTTTAAGATTGCTTATATATTTTGAAGTAACCTCCCACCACCAAAAAATTATCCTTTCTGACTGAAAGAGTTGGTAGGTAGTTTATATCTCCAACTACCTGATAAAATCATACTAAAGAAGCAAATTACAAAAAACAACACAAACACCAATGAGAAGTACAAATCAACTATGTTTCTAGAGCATGTCTAGATTGATAAATTGTACCCACTGTGTGGTGTTTACTGTGCTATGTGCTGGCCATGTAGAAGCAAGCAAGAAAGGGATAGACCTACTCTCAGGAAACTTCATTTGGGTGTGAAGAGCATTATAAAGGGAGTACAGAGAGTTATAGGACGCATGGCCAATGGACTGAACCATACTAGGTCACACTAGGAAAAGCTTCTAGAGGAAGTAACACTAATTTTGAGACTTGAAGGAAGAGCAGGAACTAGAGAAGAAAGCAGAATGCAGGTGCTAGGTGTGCTATAGCTTTTGATCACTTTTATAAAAATGTTTATAGTTTACATATATATTTTCTTTACAGCACTGTATACCCCTAGCTTCTCCCACCACCATGTCACCCGTGAACTCCCACCTTAATCCCTTGTGCTCCAGATATAAGCCAGAAAGAAAAAGATAAATATCAAATCCTCTTTTTATCAGTTTAAATCTCCCAGCACTCAGGTATGGTCAGTTTTGAGATGAATTTCCTAATCCCTTTATTCTCATACTTAATCCTGATCAGTACCCAAACCTGGCTGTCCTCAATATCCTTGCACACCTTCCACCAGTTGTTCAACATCTAAGGAAATCATGCTGGTGAAACGACAGCTGTGGGAGGGCCAGGATGTGGAAAAGGGCATATTGTGTACTCAAGGAACTGAGGGGTATATACCACACCTCAGAAAGAAAGCAGGAGGAGAGGCAAGAAATGAGGCTGGAGACATGGAACTGCACCAGTCCCTGCAGCTCCTCAAGTCAGTCATGGGTGTTCCACGATTACTGGAGAGTCATGGAGGATGGTGAGACCATTGACATTTAACCAAGTCACTTGTCTGCTCTGAGGATGGTGGGAGGAGTGTGCAGCATTAATGTCTATAAGACTTATTAAGGGTTAGCCCCTACTTCACAGGTTGGGGTGAGCATTTAACCAGGGAAGTTACACAAAACCCTTGGAGTGATGTTTGCTGTACAATGGGCATCAGAAGATGTCGGCACCTTCTTCAGCCAAACAATTCAGATGCATTTCATCTAATTTCATTTTTCTTTTTATTCTCCTCACCATATTTTGGGTGGGAAGTTATCTTTAAAATGCTTTTGTTGCAACTCAAGCTGACTACTGTGCTAGACACAGTGAGCACATATGAATAAGGCCTGGGTCTTCCCCTAAGACACATGACCACGAGCCATTGCATGGGGTCACGGGAACTGCATTGCCAGGAGCTAAAGCATGCACAGGGCAAGGGTGGCTCCCTGTCTCTGTCCTAAGGTCAGGCAAATATCAGCTCAGAGGACTTCAACAGAGACTTCTTGACCAAATGATGGATGCTCCAGGAGCTCAGAGGATAGAGTAGGAGGCTTGGATGCAATCAATTTTAATTTCGTAGGATTTCACTCAGGCTTATGAAGAACTAAGTTAGGTTATGTATATTGTGTTGACATTATTTGAGATTGTTGGTATATTTTTCTTATTCTTAAACATTTTTTCACAGAAGTTGTCTTATCACATTTTCAAATCAAAACTCCTACCATCAAACACTGTATAATTACATAAAAACATCAAATCTATATTGAGATGCTGGGCTTGATTATATTAAAGCTTAATTAACTAGGAGGCTGCCTTCTGAGTCACAAATTATATAAGGGAAATTTCATTCACTACCACTTTCTTTTAACTACCTGCTCCCTAGTCACCTAACCTAACTCCTGCTGATGTGTTTAGGAAATCAGAATAATTTTCGCATTAGTCTGAGATTTTCGTCAGTGAAACTAGTCTGAGAAACCTATAACATCAAATAAAGTGAATGACAGTGTGGTGAAAACTAACATTTTCCCCTCTATCATCAAATCTAGTTCTCCCAGTTTCCATGCTAATGCATTTTATTCTGAGGCAAGTTGAAAAATGCAGTAAGCAGTCATGGTGGCTGAAGGAACACTTAAAAATTATTGGAGAAAATTTAAAGGGAAGAGTTGTTTCATTCTTATATTCTCCATATTCTTATGGTGATTTTGAATTTGGTCAACTCAATTACTTTTTCTTGAAGAGTTTACTATTCCAGATGAAAGACAAGATTGAAAAGCCAGGCGAGGTGGTGCGCACCTTTAATCCCAGCCTTGGGAGGCTGAGGCTAGGAATCACCTGAGAGTGAAAGTTTGAGACTACCCTGGGCAACACAGAGAGATCTAGTCCCAAAAAAATAACCACGTGTGGTGGCACACACCTGTAATCCCAGTCTTGGGAGGCAGCGGCCAGGGATCACCTGAGTCCACGGGTTTGAGACTACCCTGGGCAAAATAGCAAGACCTGGTCTCTGAAAAAAAAAGACAAGCTTGCCTGTCCTTTCACACATTGGTGCTAGAGACTGTGTGTACAGTGTATGTGTGTGAGCTGTCATGCACCAATACGACCACCCAGGGAGGACAAATGCAATAGTGTCCTCCTAATAGTGCAAATGCCCATCAGATAAGAAACACTTTGACAAGAACATTCAAAAAGTAATTTTGACATTTCATAACAAAGCTTTACTGCTTTATGCACTTTAGTATCTTTTAGTGTAAAACACTCAAGTTCAAGAGTCCTAAGAGACTGTCTCTCATGTCTCTCTTTAAGTTTTAAGTCATAAGAGACTTAGAAAACTGAGATTGTAGAAAAGGAAAAATAAAGTCTTCTGTTCCAACTAATTTCTTTAGTGCCATTCCCTAACTGTGCTATCTTAAAGATTTCCCGGGCCTCGTTCCCTTAGTCTTTCTCCTGATAGAAATATATCAATGGAGTATCTATTATACAAGTTAACGAAAATGATTTCATCGAATGTAGTTTTGTGTGTTTATTCTTTCACTTTACTTCAGATCAGTACATTTGGGTCATTCTTTCAGTGTCTGTCTAGCATTCCACACACAAATGTATCATTGTTCATTTTACTTATTAATGATCATTTTCTTTTTTTTCTAGTGAAAAATAGCACTGCCATGAGTATCCTATATTCTTTTTTTCAAATGTTAGCAAATTATGTAGACTATGTAGAAAAATGCTAACATTTTTCAAATGTTAGCAAATTATGTAGTCATTAAGACTCTGCTTAATGAATGAGACACTATTTTGTTATCTTATTCACCTACCATTTAATACACTAATGATTATTAGCCAGTATTATTAGCTTCATATACGATACTGAGTCTTCTCTTAATTATGAAACCTACATGTGGAAAGGTGAACCAACTTCTCTAAATCACAATACAGAAAAATTAGTAATTTAATCACAATGTTGTCCCTAGGATTTGAATCTAGAAGTTTGTTCTGTGTATAGGCTCTTACCACTAACTACAGTCTATGTAAAATTTTTGGGTCAAGATTTACATGTCAAGTTTGTCAGTAGGAAAATATTTAGTCCAGGGTCAATCTAACTGAACAGGGTTAACCTCCCAGAAAACTGTATCCTTGGGTCTTTCATGACAGTAATGTGGATTACATACAGATTTGCATTTGAATATTACTATGTCTGTTCTGTCTGAGAGAGTACTTGAAATAATACAACAGAGCAGGATCCAAAGAACCAACACAGGCGGCCCTAAAATATAATGTTGCTTCTCTATTCATCTACCAACCAATTCAATTTCATGGTTCTATAACACACTCTGATTAAATGTCATTTTAAGATAAGGAGTTAGTAGATAAAATGAAATACAGAAAATTGCTAGAAGTTAAAAGAAATCACAGAAAGCTTCCTGCAGGAAGATGATCATAACCAGTGAGATGAAGGAAATGAAAGATATTATGAAGACTTTGAGAGTTTAGTTATTTTCCAAAACTGACTATGTATCAAAATCACCTAGGAAACACAGTCACTTCTTAATGTGTAGATATAACCCTTGGAGATTCATGTACATTTGGCATAGAGTGTGGCTTGGGAATAAACGTCTTTCTCAATACCAAATGTTGCTATTTAATGAACCTTTAGACTTTTCTTTGGAAAAAATGTAACTTTCATACAGAATTCAAGAGATTATTCTAACTTCAGTTTTTAGCATTTTTTAAAAGTTCTGATGTCATTCTCTGTCATCAGAACCTTTTTTCCTAGCTTTCTATTTTCTTTAGGAATGCCATCTAGTAATCTCTATTTTTAAGCAGAAGTCAAGGGTTCTGACTCAAGATTCTGTCCTTAGCATATTTGATTATTGTTCTATCTTTCGGACTGAATCAAATGGACTTCTTTTCCATGTTTTTATCGGAATTAAAATATGAGTAAGACTCAAGTACATTATAGAGAACTTGATATATTGACATTTACATATCCTTTAAATATCAAAGTTGACTGTCATTGAACTACAGCCATAATATTTAGTTGAACTTTTCTTCCTAGTACAGAAATATCTGGCTCCTAGAGTGAGCTTACTTTTTCAATAATTGTTTGCTAAAACTTTGGTTATTGGATGGATATTACAATGATTTACCAAAAGGATGATTTCTCCAAAGACAGAACTTCAAGTATTCAGAATCTGTCAAAACCTCTTAGAAACACCTTGATGTCTTTTAGTCCTTCCTTTCCCAATTGTGTGACCACTAAGCAGGTCTCCCTAACAATGTATTGAGCGTTTTCATATTGAGTTTCTTACATTCTTCAATCTCAGTAGGAATTCATTTACTCACAAGTTTTCTGAGCATATACTACATGTAGGCAACAGAAATAAAAGTGAGTACAAATATCAGTCCTGCTTTAAATGGTGCTCATAGCCTGACATTAAAGAAAACAAATGTTATAATATGGATTGTAACTATGTTAAACAATGGTAGGAATAATCTTTCTCAAAAACCTCTCCCTTTAATGTAAAAGAGCAGCAGATCCACATGGTAGGACTGAGAGCCATGCCATAGTTTGGCTTTGGTTCAGCTTTCATCTACACATATAGACTGATTCATTTCATCTGCATATGCAGGTTCTTGGCCAATCCCTTACAGGAAATTCTAAGGAAGTTATTAATCATGATTAAACAATTTTTGTCTACTTGGCACCTTTGATCAGTCTGGTGAGCCAAAATGTTTGAATAAAAAGAAAGGTAGAACCTCCAGTCCTGGTTTAGTTCAAATCCACCTGTTTGAACAAGATACCCTATCATAGAGATGTGAAATTTATATATAAATAAATTATTTTTAAAAATAAATAAAGGAAAGGAAAAAAAAAAGATACCCTAGCAATTCAACCCAAGGTCCTATTTAACTATTTCAATAAGATGCTTGGACAGTTTGCCTTTCACCAGCTTGTAATTTTCCTAGACTGTCTTGGAATGTGCAATGACTTCATTTAACTGAGTGTTAAATTGATAAAATTTGGCACTTGAAGAGATAAGCTTTTATAATGGCGATAATGATGACCGCCATTCTTACTATGCCACAAAATGTGCCTGGTCATTAAAATAAAATATCTTTACTCTTGTCAGGTAGTTACTAATACACCATTTGTAAAATTGATAAACTGCCTCAGAGAGACTATTTGATCATGAATAAGTGAGTAGTGAAAGCAAAACTAAAAATTCAGTTGTGTGAGATCACAAAGTCTTATTCTTCCTAGTCCCAGGCAACTCCAGTAGAGGAAATCCCCTTAAAATGTACACTGTGGTTCCTGGGCAGTGTCTCTAGGGAGCTTGCTGGTACAGTAGAAAGGTTCCTATCTTCATCTCTCTTCTCCATGGGACAAGTTCTCCAAAGTAATGGTCTGACTTTAATAAAAGTTTATCCATCTCCCAGAATAACTGGCCTGGTCCTTTTCCACCACACCCAGTTCTTCCCGTGGCAATCCTGAAATAGCTTCTGAACCTTGAAAGGAATGTCTTCTGGTGCCCACAACAGAGAAGGGCTCTGTAAGGTTGGGAAGAGTAGCCTGCAGGACCAGTCAACCGTATTCTGAAGGAAAAATCAATCAAAATGTTAGCACATGACAGACACCAAAATATTAAGGGGTACACACTCTGAAATGAATCCAGTCAATCACATGCACAAAAGTAAAAAAAAAAAAAAAAAGCAGACTCTGAGTGGAAAAGATCTTTTAATAGAACTGATGTGCATAAAAAGAGAAGACAAGATACATGCAATAAATTTCCCAATAAATTCCCAATAAACTTCAATTCTGCCATCTACCCCGTAAAGCCAAAATGTACTCTAAGAACCTAAGAACTTCAATATCAAAGTGTTTTAATAAAATAAATGTGCAGCAGAGAAAAAGAAAGAAATACACATGTCAAATGAAGTACCCGAAGTTGCCCATTCATCATGTGTTAGGTGCCCAGTCAAACAAGGTTGG
The DNA here is from genome assembly GCA_004024945.1 of Uropsilus gracilis. Taxonomy (NCBI): domain Eukaryota; kingdom Metazoa; phylum Chordata; class Mammalia; order Eulipotyphla; family Talpidae; genus Uropsilus; species Uropsilus gracilis. The sequence continues at coordinate 26,933 of PVHY01007924.1, read as the reverse complement.
CCCAAGGCAGGATCACTGAATCCCAAAAGTTTACCACAAGACTAAGGCACCTTCTGGTGAAGAACCTTAGGAAAGGGTCACAAGGAACTAGGTAAGTCTGCAAGGAAAAGAGCAAAATCAGAGAATAAGATGATGGCTGCTCTTGTCAGCCTCCCCACGGGTCTCTCACCTACTCTTTCAAGTGTCTCCTTCCAAGTTCCTCAAGTCCCTGGTGTAAGTTCAAGGCCAAGAAGCAAGTGCAGCTTCTTCTTCACAAATGTCTCTGCTCCATGTGCCTCCTCCAATAGGTCTTGTTCTTTTCAGCCTTCTCTCCAAAATCCTCTACAGCTTCTCTCTTTTTAAGAAATTTATTAGTAGCTCTTCAGCAACACTCTTCCCTAGGTAGGCAGGGGATTTGAAACCTCCCCCTTCAAAAGGGATTACGACAGAACTAGTTAAAAAGCCAGGTTGCCCTGGCTAAGGCTCCTTTGTTTTACAGATTCTGGTTGATTAGGTAATTAGTCGTTTGCGACCACTTGCAGGGGTATTTTCTTTTGTATTCTTTTTCTGATCATTTAATTAAATTAGTGTTCTTATGTTTTAAATTTACCAATAAAGAGTATACCCCCCTCCACCCCTTAATCACAATAAAAGCAAGACCCAACCCCCACCATTTGCTGACCTCTCTTTACTTCCTCTTACTCTTCATCCATTCTCTTCACCTCACTGCCTATTCCTCTCTCTCCCTCCCTTAAAACCTCACTGTTCTGGCCCCAGGTGTGCTGTATAATTTCAGGTTATATAAATAATAAAACTTTTTTTTTCAAAGTTTCCTTAGTGTTATTGCTGAAAAGGCATCTTGCAATCAAAATAAGAACCACAAGAACTGGAAGAGACAAAAACTGGTATCGATAGGCTGAAGCCAGCACAAAACAAGGACTATTCACAAAGAACCCCTTCCCTACAGAACAATCACAGAGGATGGCATCTGATATAAATAGAAGTTGCCTGGTTCCCTCACCCTCTATCCCACATCCCAACAGATGTACTCCCGTCAAGGACTCTGTCATCTCCCTCTAACAATTTTAATTGTTAAAGAAAATCTTTAACAATTTTCTGTCTCTGGTGCACCTCCTGGAAGCTTCCCAGTGCTCCAGGTCCTAGCAACCTATTTCTCCAAGCACCCAGTACTTGCAGTGCTTGACAACTATCAATAGTTAACTTATTATGGTAGACAGAATAAACATAACACACACAGATATCCACATCCTAACTTTTGGAAAATGCAAGTATGGTATTTTACAAGAGCAAAAGGGGTTTTGAAAATGTGATTAAATTTAGGGCAACTGATGAGCCACAGTGAGATGGAGAAATTATTTTGCATTACCCAGGTGAGCCCAGGCAAATCACAAATCCTTCCAAGAGGAAATGGGATGTATAAGAAGAGGTCAGAGTGATACAACAAGAGAAGGACTTAACTTGTCTTCGCTGGTTTTGAATATGGAGGAAACAGGCCACATGCCAAGGATCATGCATAGCCACTAGACCCTGGAGATGCGAAGGAAATTGACTTTCCTCTAGAAGCTCCAAAAAGGACACAGACTTGCCAACATTTTAATTCAGTGAGATCTGTGCCACAGAAGTGTAAGTTAATAAATTTGTGTTGTTTTATGTTACTAAAGTAATGATATTTTATGATAGGATAGGAAGCTAATATACTATTCCTTATATTTTATTATTTTAATTATTTCATGTGTGTTATCTACTTAACAGACCTTCTACATTCTTAGTAGATTGAGCCTATTCATTCCCTCTTCCTTTTTCATGTTTCATTCCATACATGCTCAAGGTTTTAGGTAAACTCACCAAGAACATCTTTGATTGCTTCCAAATATTGGCAATTATAAATAAAGTGGATGGAGAAACATTCTATAGCCCCATGATAGGGGCCCAGTTAGTGAGTCTATACTTGACATGGGAATGTCATACATGGTTCTCAGCTTTATCCTTAGAATTAGCTGAAGTTGGGTATTTCCCTTCTGTCGCATCCCTTCTGTCACATGGAAGGCTACAGATGACAGGAGCCCTCTGCTCATTAGGCTCTGTTAATACTCCACCAATTAGCATTTTGTTAACTAGTTTCTACTGAAGGCATAATTTGTTAAGAAAAACAAGTTTGGGGCCAGGCATGGTGGCTCGTGCCTGCAAGCTTCAGCCTATGAAGCAGCTGGGGCTAGGAATCGCAGATTGAGTCCTGCTCGGGGCAACACAATGAGACCTAGTCCCAAAAAATAGCTGGGCATGGTGGCGCATGCTTGTAATCCCAGCTACTTGGGAAGCTGAGACTGGGGATTGCTTGAGTCTGTGGTACCCAAGGCAACATGAGCCTGCAGTTCCATGGGCAAAAATAGCGAAACCTAGTCTCAAAAAAAAAAAAAAAAGAAAGGAAAAGAAAAAGAAAAACAAGTTTTGGTGTATTTCTAAATGGTTCCTTTCCCTGCCATGCAGAAAGATAAGCGGATTTTCTTTTATATTTATTGCTTGTGCTTCTGGGTGTAAATCTCACAGAATTATTATCAAGAAATCTACTCTGGATACAAAGGTAACCATTAACAAAATGAAATAGTAACTTACTGAATGCCAGAAAATATTTGCAAATCATATATATTTACCTAAAATATAAAGAACTCATATATAAATAGATAGAGCTCAATATATATAAATATAGAGAGCTCAATATATATAATTTTATATTAGATATATTTTATATATATCTTATATATAATATATATCTTATATATAAGATATATATACATATACATGTATACATATAAGATATATATAATATATAAATATATATAGAAGATATATAATATATAAAGATATATCTATTATAAGATATACAATAGATATATTTTATATATCTAGATATAAAATATATAAAACTATATATATAAATATAAAGAGCTCAATAACAAAAAATAAACCAAACAATAATTAGCCTACAAAAACAATTAAATTAAAAAACGGGCAGACATTTTTCCAGAGAAGACATACAGATGACCAACTGAGTATTGGCATTAGATTACATTAGAAATGACATTAGCTAAAATAAATTCAGCAAATCCCTTGTGTCGAATGATGGGTTTATTTCCTATGAATAATTATTTGACTGGTTTGCAGGGATATAATTTTGGGTTAAAAGTAAATGGGTCTCAAGTAAACAGAACCCCAAAAAATTTGTGATTAAAGTCATGTAAAAAACTTGATTACAAAATACATTTGTTTTGATGGCTCACGTAGAACGTCTGAGAACATGAGCCCGAGGCCCCAATACCAATGCCATATGGATGCCCAGAAAGGTCAGGTCAAAGACACAGCCATCTCCTTCCTCCCCCCCCCCCGCCACAGTTCTGCCATCAAGAGTCCAGAGCCCACACCAGAGCACAGGGAATAATGGATTCCATGATTCAGTGTTTATAGTGTATGTTTTATGATTAAATTTTGTTATCTCCTAAAAAACAACAATAACAGCAAAAATACATTTGTTGTTGGGTTTAGGTGGCCAGAGTTATCTACTTCTTACCTAATCTACATTTGTCTGCTTCTTATCCTACCTGGGCACCTGAGCTTGAGTTGCAATGGACCTTCAACTGTAGGTAAGTTTTCATCTGAGCGATCCAGTTAGGAGCAGGACTGCCCAAAATGTACATTGTCTAGAAGTATCTGCTATGGTTCTTTCTAATGGGGTTGGATGGAGTCCTTGAGCTGGTATAGTTTTCAGAAAACACAATTGCCAGGTTGGAGGTCATGATATTTATGAGGTCATGATATCTAAGGCCACATTATTTGTAGAAGACAAATTCTTTTTCTTGGCAGATTCTAAGGGGTCTCCTGGGAGTGCACTGTGACTAGAAACTTCTACTAATTTGTTGTAGTTAATGAGAATCTTAATAAGTTCCTGGCAGTAATGGATGATACCACTTTTGAGGAGGACTGGTTTATAGGCCCTTTGATTAAATGACTGGGCATTCCATTGATTATTTCAAAAGGAAGCAACTGATATTTGCTAAAATACAAAGCTCTGGTTTTTAGAACACCTCAATATATCTCTAATTGAAATTATGTCAACACCACTATTATAAACCTTTATAATTCAAATTATATAACACAAAACATCCCAAAAGTAACTAACATTCACATATTGCAACTGACCCTAGACCGAAATTAATGGTTTCAAGCAAATTATGTTTAAAAAGAATCACAAGAATCCAAACCTTAATTTGACTTAATTTTTCTTATTCACTATTTAAAATGTGCCTATCTAAGTGCATATATATCTAGGCATAGTCTTAAATATATTCAATTACTGGAAAGGAAATTATCTCTCCAATTTACAAGTTTTTATTCCCATTTCACAGTCATATTTAACTTGCTTAAAATTCCTTGAGAAAGTTTGTAGGTAACAAAACTCAAGTCTTGGGAGAAGAAATGGGTTCTGCAGCAGCACCTGGCACCCGAGACCAAGAGTTACCAACCACCACTCAAAGCGTCAGCGCCACGGAGGCACAGAGACCAGAATAAGTCTATCAACTCATCGGCACCTCCATATGGAAAGTCTAGCTCGGCGCTCCACCCAAACTGAGTTCCAAAGCCCTTGCGCGGGTCTCAGTAGCTGCTGGTGCTTCTGCGCAGCGGGACGCACCCAGCCCAGGCGCAGTGATTCTGAGCCTTGTGTCTTACTCCTCGCCCTTCCACTGCGGAGCCTGAGGAGAACCCGGGTCCCAAAGACCAGTCCTCCATTCTCAGGTTCCTCCCCCCAGCCCCCACCCCTCGCTCCCTGTCCACCCTGTGGAGAGAAATTCTCAGAGACCAGGTCTTGAGTTTCCATGCCATCGCGCCAGTGCAGCCGGAGGATGAAAGGAGCAAAGTTGAATCAGAGCAACATGGAACTTACCGTCCCGAGCCGGAGGATCCCAAGCAGAAGGGCCAAATTCTGATGCAAAGGAGGTATGTTTATGGAAATGCTGAGGGTTCTAGAGTTGAGGCCTGGGGTGAGGACCTACAAGCTTGGGTTCTTGCTGAAGGTGGAGGGTTAATTTCTGCTCTGCTTGGCTTTATTACCCAGCTGCGGTCCTTGAAGGCCGCCCTGGCGCCATCTTGCCGCCATTATGTTTGCCGCGCTGGGATTTTCGGCACAGTTGACTATGGATCCAGAACGGGGCGCTTACCCCGATATGCAGGGCACAGAGGTCTACTGTCAAGTTCTATCCAGTTAGGGCAAGTAGACAGAATACCAGACCTTCTTGGGTGGCTTGGAAGTGGCGAGGGATCCAGGAACCTGACTCCTCAGGGAGAGATGTCGCCCATCTGGGTGTTAGGAGCGGCACCTTTTCTCCGGCAGGTAGATGTGATCGCGTGTGAAGGGGCTCACACAACAAATTCGAACGAAAGTCCAGGGTTCTTTTGAGACTGAACCCACACGGATACCCTCTGCCTGTGGTCTTTCTGTGGTAGATGGTAGTGAGTGTGTGTGCAAGATTAAGGTTGGCAGTGAGTGTAAATATAAGAATACAAGGACTTGGCACCATCAAACCAAGCCTCCTCACTGGGGACTCCACTGGGGGTGTGGGTCAGGCCTGGAATTACAAGCCTCGAAGAGCAAACAGTAGGGGGGAGCCAGGGCAGCTGGACAAATGGCTAGGTGGGCGGATGTGCTACAAAGGATGAAGGATGGCTGCATATGAAGGGGGAGGGGAAGAGCTATACCCAGAGGGAAGGGAAGCTTTGTAAATTACACTATCCCTTTTGGGCCCTGCAGGCACCCATCCCCTCCCTAATCACTTGAGACCACCCAGCTCCTTTTGACATTAAGGCTGTTACTCAAGGCTGGGGAGTTGTACTGTATAGTATGCCATTCTGATGAATGCTCTTCCAGATCTCCACCTAGCTAGGGGGCAGCCTGTGGCAGTTTACCGGATCACAGATCACCTGGAACTGGTGCTCGAAGAGTGTTCAAGTCGGACACAGTTCTTGCTCTCTCCACCTCTTGCTTCCCACCAGCCCTCCTGGTGCCTGAATCAGATACCTCATTAGGGCCAGCATCAACCCCAGTGCATTAACCTTCCAAGGGGCAGCTTAGACCTGTGGAGCTAGGACCCCCCTGGAGCTCCCCTGCTCCCCGAAACTCCACACCGAGGAAGGTGCGGGCACTCGTCAAAACCCGTGGAAATACAAGTTTGAAATTTATCCAAAAGACAAACCCGCCACAAGTTCCTGCTCACAGTAAGTTTTTTCTCGTCATTGCCCCCCTTCCTGCAATGACCTCAATGCAAATACAAGTGGGATGGTCTCTCTGCATGCTCCCACTTCTGTGCTCAAGTAGGTGACACAATTGATAGACTTGGGATCCCTTCTCTCATTGGTTACCCACATCGTGTGGACCACCACAAACCCAGAGTGGCTGCAATAAAAGCAGCTCTCCCTTCCCACTCTAGCACTCCTGCGACACACACAAGAGCAACTGGCAAACTCACAGTCACTGCACCTTCTCAGTGACACCGAAGCTGCTGCTGTTCTCACCACCTCTACTCCAAGCTACCTGCTGCCAAGTGAGCCCCGATTTTCCTCCTTCAATTAATGTCCCCTTTCCCTTCCTCTCTCTCCATTTTTTTTTTTTTTTTTGAGACTAGGTCTCGCTATTTTTGCCCGTGAAACCACAGGCTCACATTGCCCGGGGTACCACGGACTCAAGCAGTTCCCAGCCTCAGCTTCCCAGGTAGCTGGGATTACAGGCGTGCATCACCACGCCCAGCTATTTTTTTGGAACTAGGGCTCATTACGGACCAGGCGGGACTTGAACCACGATCCCTAGCGCTGACCATTTCATAGGCTGAAGGTTACAGGCACGAGCCACCATTCCCGGTCCTCTCTCTCCATTAATATACGTTGGTTGATCTCCTTGCCAGCTTTAATCTCTGTCCACCTCTGTGTGGTTCTATCAGTGTGTATCTTTACTCCACAAATTATGTCAGGGTCCTGCAGAAGGAACATCGGACAGCCTCCGTCTGGAGACCCCTGTTCTCCTCTTTCCATATGAAACAGACTCCAGTCTCCCTTCCCACTCTAGCACTCCTGCGGCACATGCCTTCATCTAGTCTCAAGACACTATTCCCCCCTCCATCCCCAAAGTCATAACTTACACAGGAGTAGCACTCTGCAGGCTCATAGATCACATCTTGCGCTCGCGTACATGGCAAAATTCACTTGGAACCTGAGTTTACATAAGTGGGTAGACAGGAGTTACTGTTGCATGTTCTGAGAGGTTTTTTTTTCCTAGTTTAAGTCCAGGATCCCAAATGCAAAGTATGATAAACTTCCTTCTTACAGGAACTCTCTCAACATGCAGTGCACCTTAGCACTAGAACCCTGGGTTTTTCAGAGATTATACCACAGAGATTTTCCCTCTTTACTGTCTTCTCACACACATTACCAGGTATAGATAAGAGTTCCAAAGAGGGTGCCAGCGCTGGGTTGTGTTAGGGGAATAACAGTGTCATTGGTTGTTTGAGACTGTCTTTAATGGAGCCTTTGTCAACAGTGCACCTGAGAGTGTGGAAGTGTGCTGTGAATGGGACCTCCTTGCCTGTTTCCTGCTAGGATTACTCCTCTAACTTCACTAAAACATGGCCACTTCAGGATCCTGGACCCTCCAGCAGTCACTCCAAGGACGAGGAGACCAAAAGTGAAGGGAAATGACATGAGGGGCTAGAGACCAGGACATCAGGGACTTACAAGGTGGTCAGTGCCGCCATAGCGTGGGTCTGTGGGCTCCTGAAACTTTGAGCTGGAACTTTCCTTTCAGAGAGGCATCATGGGCTTCTGGGAGATCCTCTCCCCCTTTCTTTGGTGCTGTACTAGGTGGGCTTTCTCCAAGCAGCATCTATTGGGTAAAAGAACCTTGTTAGAACACACACTTCCTTCCCACTGCCCCGGAGATCAGAGAATTCTGAGCTCTGAATTGTGGTGGATTGAATCATTAACAACTTGCTAGGAAGTGTTTGGGTTCATGTATTTTTTCTGTTATAAAGATGTTTAGCATATAAATAGTAAAATTCTGTGTTGTAAATTACATACAATTCATTGAGCCTCATAGAATATATTTGTTGCTTTTTATCACACATTTCTACCTTTAGTTTGACTTGTATAATTTGTAGCTTATTTGTCTAATTCAACCATGATCTGAGAAATGAATTGCATCAGATGCAAAACCTTGCTCATAATAATAAATGCAAAATATAACACCTGTGAAATTCAAAGTAGCTTTTTTCAGAAAAGACAAAAAACAGACACAGCCCAGCTTATTCCCCTTGCATAATACACTCAGATTTCATCTTTATCCATGTCATAGTTTAGATCAGAATTTCCTTTTAACTGACCTAAATAATATCAAACAATATCCCATTTTATATACATATCATATATATGTTTTGCCATTTATCCATTGAACATGTTCACTTCTGCCACATTTTAGCTATTGTGAAATGTGAATATAGTGAACAAATATGCAATTCTTAGGGTGTATCAATATAACAGTATTGGAATTGGACATCATGGGGCATTCTATTTTTAATTTTACTATTTTCTATGGTGACTATACCATTTTACATCTCTACCAACAATACACAAGTATTCAAATTACTCTTTATCTAATGAGCATCTTTTACCATGTTTATTAGCCATTTATATGTCTTTAGAGAATTATCTATTTAGAGTCTTTGCCAATTTTAGGTTTTCTCTATTCTTGGTATTAGTGCCTAATCAAATAAATGATTTGCAAGTATTTTCTTCCATTTAGTAGGTTGTCATTTTTACTCTGTTAATAGTGTCTTGTGATGCATAAAAAAAAAGTTTCCTATTAAATTCAATTCTTTTTTTCTTCTGTTGCATGTGCCTCTGGTTTCATATTCAAGAAACCTTCATCAAATCCAAGCTGTAATGCTTCTGTCCTGTGTGTTCATCTAAAAGTTTTACATTTTAGCTCTTACCTTTAGGACTTTGATCCTTTTCAGTTAATTTTATCTATGGCATCAGGTAAAGATCCAGCTTAATTTCTTTGCAAGTGGGCATTCTGTTTTACCAGCAACATTATTGAAAACACCATCTGTTTCTCTTTGGAAAGTCTTCATACTTTTGTCAAAAATCATCTGATAGGAATATGTATATATAAACATATGCAAAGAATTTATAATATAAAAAATAAATAAAATATAATATAAAAATAAATATATAATATAAAAATATATGTTATATATTATATATAATATAATAAATATATTATTTATATAATATATAAATAAAAGAATATGTAATATATAAAAATATATAAGATAGTTACAGATGGGTATATTTACCTATATATGTAAATAAATATATATGTACATATATATTCATCTGAATCTGTTTATCTGGTGTGACTCTGCTTGCCAAATTTACTATACAGACTACATTTTCTTTCACAAGACTATAAGCACCACAGAGACAGATGTCTTTTTTTTATGTTCATTTTTGTATCTTGTCATACCTAGAATATAGTATATTCACAAAAGGAGCTATTGAATAGACTCATGCATTACTTATAAAGACTGTAGAATATGAAAGTACTAATGAAATACTCAATATCCTTGTGGAGAATCATACTTAGTACACAATAGGATCAGAGGAAGAAGGGACTAAAAACCTTCTAGAAGCATCTAGGAAGTTCAGATGCCAAATAGTAACAATTCACACTTTGAAGAAATAATACTTTTTAAAAAATCACTGTAAACATTAATATATCAAGAAGTACATAATCACATAATCTAAGAGTCTGTGCCATTTAAATTCCAGTGAAAGCACAAAAGATATGATAAACTAACATTAAAGCAGCAAATGACTGAGTCAGAATATTGGTTTCTAATAAATAGGTATTACTTTGTAGAGATTCCAAATAGTAGTGATAATAAAAGGAAAACAAAAACACTAGATGACAAGAAAGATATCAGAACTTTTTTTTTTTTTAACTAGGTCTTGCTATGCTGCCCGGGGTTGTCTCAAACTGGTGGACTCAAGTGATCCCTAGCCTCAACCTCCCAGGTAGCTGGGATTACAGGCACACTAGACCATGCCCAGCTCAGAACTTTTTTAACACTAGAAAAAAGGCTTCTTACATCAACTTTGGGTATTGTTATAAACATGTATTCCCAAGTTCTGTTTTTTTGTCCGCTGAATCTGAATCTCCTTGGGTCTAGTCTGAGCTCTGAATTGTTAGGACACTCTCCAGGTGATTCTGATGCACAGCCAATTGGGGCGCTAACTCTCAAACTGCCAGAGCCTTCACTGCATACTTCTTTCCATCATCTCACTGATGAAGGTCAGGTTGAGCACAATATCAAACTTTTGCAGAAACTTCTGTGATTTCTTTCATCTTCTAGCAATTTCCTGTGCTTCCTTTTATCTGCTAAATTCTTATTTTAATGTGGCAATTAATCAGAATATGTTATTTTATACAACCCTGAAATTGAGTTGGAGAAGTAACACATATTTTAGTTCTCTCCACATTGGGTCTTTAGACCTTTATATTATTTCAAGCATTCACTCAGCTCATTCAAACAACGGACATAGCAGTATTCAAGTGCAAATCTGTATCTATTTGCAATCCTATCTTGTGAGATCTGAGGATACAGTTCTCTCTGGGAGTATCAAAATTGAACTGACTTGGATTGAGCTTTGACTACATGTATTCCTACTGATAAGCATGCTTTGTAATTCTTTTTTGTTGTAGTTTGTTTTTGTTTTTGTTTTTTTGAAACTAGGTCTAGCTATTTTTGCCTGTGGAACCGCAGACTCTCGTTGCCCGGGGTACCACAGACTCAAGCAATCCCCACTCTCAGTTTAGCTACCTCCCAGATAGCTGGGATTACAGGCATGCACCACGACGCCCAGCTATTTTTTCTTGGAACTAGGTCTCACTACCTGGCCCCAGGCAGGACTCGAACAGTGATCCCTAATCCCTGCCGCTTCATAGGCTGAAGCTTGCAGGCAGGAGCCACAGTGCCTGGCCATGCTTTGTAATTCTCACTCAAATTTTAGACACACTTTAAGAATAAGGTCCTAGGCTTACGACAAATTTAGGTTCAAATATCAGCTACAACACAGATGTGACTTTAGAAAGCTTGATTCGCCTTTTCACATTGAGTTTTTCATCAGCAAGTAAAAATACACTATCTCGTGTCACTATTATTATCATTAAGTGTTTTTTTAAACATAGGGCAATGGAGAAACAATAGTTTCTTATCAATTAAAGAAAAACGGGAGCCCATGAACTTTCACAGCTTTTGATCATAGTACTACTAACGTGAGTACTACACTGACAAATAAAATAAGCCTGATGGTTCCATAAAAATATATTTTCAGAATCAGATCAAAGGAAAAACATTAAAACTTGAATGTTTGGCTTTAAAAACCAACGTATCATAATATTTTTAACTTTATATCTGGAGACATAGGTCTCTTTTGACTATGGCAGATGGTATTTTCCAGCAGAGACTAAATATTCTTTCCACCCACCTTTTTTTTTTTTTTTTAGAACTTTGTCACATTCTATCAAGAGATGAATTTCCTATTCCTAGAAGGACCTTGGCAACTAGCTCAGTAAGTCCAGCGCAACAGATTGAAAACCTAGGAGATATCAAAACTAGGTCATAGTAAGTAATAGAGTCTCCATCTACCTTTCTCCTCTAGGGAACTAAATATTTCGTCATAGGAAAGGTCAGGTTGCATGGGTGACCAGGCAGAGAAAAATCAAGAGATCCTAGGGCTCAGGCTCAGCTGAACTCCCAACTATAAGCTATCTCCTACCAGCAGAGTGAGTCCTGGTAGAAATGGGTCCATTAACCCTATCCAAGCCAGTCCAGCTGTGTGGAGCTGATATAAGCCTTCCCTTCAGTTGTGAGCTAGCTACAGAGCTCTCAGTCAAGTAAATGAGTGTTTGTTTGAAACCACTAGGTTTTGGGTGGTTTGTTATATAATAATAAATTATTAGAACCTTGCCTTATTTAGTTAAAGTTGTTATATTAACACTAAGTGTCGTTTCAATTACCCTGTGGGATGTTATGATCAAGTCTTTGAACATGGGGCTGGGCATGGTGGTGCAGGCCTGTAAGCAGCAGCGTAGAAGCTGTGGCCAGGGCTAGGGATCGCGGTTCAAGTCCCGCCGGGGACACATAGCAAGACCTAGTTCCAAAAAAATGTAGCTGGGCATGGTAGCATGTGCCTGTAATCCCAGCCACCTGGGAAGCTGAGGCTGGGGTTGCTTGAGTCTGTGGTACTCCGGGCAGTGTGAGCCTGCGGTTCCACAGGCAAAAATAGCAAGAACTAGTCTCAAAAAAAAAAAAAAAGTCTTTGACTGTCTAATTCTGTGAGGAATTGTAAGAATTCAAAAAAGTATAAGGATTCCTGCTAGAAATTCATATGATGGGTATATTATCTTATGTGTGAAAGATATATATGTTGAAAGATGTTCACTCAGTGCTACTCTAATAGCAAGGAAAAAGGAAGAAACAATTACCATTAGTAAGTAAAATTAATTATGGTGCATCTATATGTGTAATACTATACAGGCACAAAAAAAAATAAAGATCTAAATGTACCTAACTATAAGTAAAAAGTAAATATTACAAACTATTATTCTGTGTGTGTAAAACAAACATTCTTCATTTAGCTAGTTGTATAAGGAAGGAGATTTCTAGAAAGAGAACCAAGAAATTTAACATGGCACCTCTGGGATATGAGTTTGTAGGATTGAATCGATTATAGGAACTTATACTTCTTTTTCTACATTCTTCATACTTTTACACTTTTTGCTTTTAGTTTGGGTTTTATGATAAAAATACCTTCAAGTGCATAAAACTAGTATAGTTCTGTGAAGTATCTGAATAACTTTTTAACTTTTTTTAATAACAATGTTTCTTACCTGAAGGGCATTTGCATTACTATAACTGCTTTTCCTCCCTGGGTTGTCATATTGGTACATGAGAGCTCTCTCTCTCTCACACACACACACACACATATACACACACACACATATACACACACACACAGCTTCTAGCTCCTGGGTTTGGAAAGATAGGCAGCCCTGGCATTTGTCTGGAATAGTAAACTCTTCATAAAAAGTAAGCAAACTGACCAAATTTGAAATCACCATAAGAATATGGAGAAACATGATACAAAAATGAAAAAACTCTTGCCTTTAAATTTTCCGCAGTAATGCTAAATGTTCCCTCAACCAACATTACTTTCCTCATTTTTCAACTTGCATCAGAAATAAAAAATATGAGCATAAAATTATACATGTTAATAGAGCAGTGATACTTATAATCCTGTTGTAATTCACTTTACCTTACATTGCAGGTTTCTCAGACTAGTTCACTGATGAATTCAGGCTGAGGCTAAAATTACTCTGATTTTCTAAACACACGTCAGCAGGCGTTAGATTAGGTGAGTAGGGAGAGGTAGTTAAAGAGAAAGTAAGCGGTAATGAATGAAATTTTCCTCATGATTTGTGACTCAGATGGCAACATCCTAGGTAATTAGGCTTTAATATAAAACTAAGCATCTCAGTATAGATTTGATGTTTTCATATAGTTTCATGAAAGGAGTTTTGATTTGAAAGTGTAATGAAACAATTTCTGTGAAAAATATTTCCAAGCAAAAATAAAATGCATTAACAATACCAATAAAATATACATAAGACAACATAGTTCTTAATAAACCTGAGTGAAATCCTATGAGATTAAAATTGATTGCGTCCAAGCCTCCTGCTCTACCCTCTGAGCTCCTGGAGCATCCATCATTTGGTCAAAAAGTCTGTGTTGAAATTCTCTGTGCTTCTATTTGCCTGACCTTAGGACAGAGAGAGGGAGCCACCCTTGCCCTGTGCATGCTTTAACTCCTGGCAGTGCAGTTCCCGTGACCCCATGTGATGGCTCGTTGCCATGTGTCTTAGGGGAAGACCTAGGTCTTTTTCATGTGTTCTCACTGTGTCTAGCACTGTAGTCAGCTTGAGTTGCAGCAAAAGCTTTTTAAAGCTAACTTTCCACCCAAAATACAATGAGGAATATAAAAAAAAAAATGAGCGATTTTTTTTTTTTCTTTTTGGACACTAGGTCTCGTGATTTTTGCCCATGGAACCGCAGGCTCACGTTACCCAGGGTATCACAGACACAATCCCCAGCCTCAGCTTCCCAAGTAGCTGGGATTACAGGTGCGCACCACCACTCCCAGCTATTTTTTGGAATCAGGTCTCGCTGTATTGCCCCGAGCGGGACTCGAACCACAGTCCCTGGTCCCCACCACGGCTTCCTAGGCTGTCGTTTACAGGCACATGCCACAGTGCCCAGCCAGAAAAATGAAATTTGATGAAATGCATCTGAATTGTTCAGCTGGAGAAGGTGCTGACATCTCCTGATGCCCATCATGCAGCTAACATCACTCCAGGGTTATTGTGTGACTTCCCTTGTTAAATGCTCACCCCAAGCCTGTGAAGCAGGGTCTATTCCTTACTAAGTCTTACAGAGATTAATGCTGCACACTCCTCCCACCATCCACAGAGCAGGTAGGTGACTTGGTCAAATGTCACTGGTCTCACTATCCTCTGTGACTCTCTAATGGAGATGGGGACTTGGAAAGAAACATATCTGAAAAGCCTGTGACACCGTTAATTAATACAATAAGGAAACAGTCTCACAGAGGTGTCCTCCAGGTTCAAAAAGTGGATAGACAAACTATGAACTTGTCAGCATGCTTGCAGCAGGAGCCCGGAAGATGTAGGCCCAATTGTGTCTCATAAACTTGACCAATGTGGTCTTCTCATTGGTAGAGAGAATGGCTCATCCTATTTTAATTCCTTTGTTCTGATTCTGCTCTCACCAAACAAGTAATTAAGGCATAAAGAAAGGACCTTTCTATTGATTACCTATGTATTTAGCACTGTGCTAGATCATTAAGATAATTTATGTTTTTTAATTCTCTCAAAACTAATGAAGTCGGCATTATTACCCACAGATTACATGTGCAAATAAGAGACATCTAGAAAGATAAAACAACAAACCTGATTGTGCAGTGAGATATACAGCTGGGGTTCTCATCCAGGTGTGTCTGAAGCTCTGGCCCTGTGTCTTTCCAGCCTCAGATGGTAGATGCCCCTCAACCCCATTGTGCACTTCAACCATCCTACCTGTTGGGGTTTCCTGCAAAAACTGGTACATTGTTCTCTGGGATTGTGTTGCAAAACATTCATTCTTTAAAGGCAACAAATCCCATTTGCTTTTCAGAACAATTGCCATAGAGAGGGGACAGGAGGGTGATTCCCTAAATACAAAATTCTTGGTAATAATCCTGGTGTTCGTTGGGTATTAGCACTATACCAGCACACAGGGTGACTGTTGTTCCACTCCTATCACTTGGTTGGGGCAGGTCCTGTGAATTGGACTGTGTGCCCTAAAGCTTGAGTGAAGGAATATGCCAGCCAGCAAAATTCAATCAAGGAGCTTGATTCTTTGCTTGGAATTTCTGAGGAATGTTCCTTTGCTTTTCTGAGTGGATTTTCTGGGGGAAAAAATCAGAAGAAAGAGAATTCTTTCCTCTCTTTGGGGACTCAAATGCAGAGGCGTGTAGCACTGGGGTGTGGACGGGAAGCAGGTGGCAGTTAATCACATGACACAGTGAAATGGAGGTAGTGACATGTGGCTCAGACAGGTGGAAATAAATCAAATCCTTGGTGTCCCCTCCTACCTCATGCTCTAATAAGTCCCTTTTTTATTTAGTTTGAATCATTTTTTTCTTTTATTTACAGCAGAAATCATATTCAGTGGCTACTTCCAAAGTAACTGATGCACATTAGCCAAAGACTAGAGTAACAATATAATTTATGGTTCAGATCAGCGCCATTTTGAAAAAGTAAGGGGGAAAAGCTATTAATCATTACATGGGGGCAGCAGGTGTGAACAGGGACTATTCTGGATAAGCGGACATGTGTCATCATCAAGGCAAATATATGCCTGCTGCAGTTCTGTCTGTGAATAAGCTTGAAACTTTGGGCCACAATTCTGATCTTTGGATATCAGTTCTTGATATGTGATAAAGTATGACAATCTTTGTGTCTAGGTGGTTTCTTCCTAACTGTACTATTCTGCACTTTCTTCTGCAGAGAAGTGCAAAGGTTGAAATTCTTCTTAGAGCAAAGACAATAATCATAATCGTGTTAGTAGTCAGTGATAGTTGCAGTAATGCTGAGTAGATAACGACCGCACAGGTCACAGGGGCTTCGAACAAAGTTAATCTTCCTGTTAATGTATTTGGAGATAAGTTGTGGTTTGGTTGGTCTCAGTTGGTATTGGCTGAATTCACCGTTGACTTCAGGTAAGTTTGCTTCTTGTAAGTCCATTCCTGTATCCAGGCTGAAAGAGCAATGAGCACTCAGGACAGGCTCTTCTCGTGGCACAGAGTAGACGTTCTAAGAGCCCAGAACAAGACTTTCAAGTATATTTAAAATCTTTGACCTGGCATATTAATTCCACTCATTCCTGATCATAGCAAGTAATATGGCAAAGTTCCATGTATTGGGCTTGGACCATATGTTTACTTTAAGAAGATACTAACACCATCAAGCGTTGAACACTTACTATGTACCAATTCTTAAAATATATCATTAGTCCTCAAGTTGTTTTCAGTACAAATATTACAAATAATTTTTTGGATAAATGAGCATGTACCAATTGCATATCCATTTGAGCATGCTTGTGGTGAGTAGCAAGGATAGATACAGACTACAGACAAGGCTCCCATTAAACATGAAGAAGGACCTAGAGATATTTCCCAGCTCAGTTCAATAAGAAGCACATCTGATCCCGAGTAGTCAATGAACAGGACAGTCTTGGCTCAGATTAGAAGAAACATCCGATGTGCATGTCCCTTCTCCCTCCCATCCTCCTCATCCCCCCTTGGGCTCACAGTCAGGATTACTATCCCTGTGACACAAGTTATATTGTCCCTTTCCCTCCCCCCAGCATAGACACAATTGCAGAGGCAGCTTCACAGGTGCACACACTGAATGTTTGCCAGTTAGGATTTTGCTTTTCTGCCTAACCTTTACGTGCATATTTGGGAAGCACCAATGAACATAATTATAAACCTCAAAAGACTAATAAAAGTCATAATACTGTATACTTGATGTCTAGGTATGCTAATAAGGGATTTGCTAACATCAAGGAAAAACTAACACTGGGAAAATCTATAGCTACAGTCAGTTCTCAAATCTGTCCTCACACATTCCCAGTTCTAGTTTTATGTCAGTTTGGACCTTCAGTTCATGAGTATTTTGCCAAGTCATTATCCTTTATTCTCAATTTAATAAGTAATGCCTTCTGACAATTAATACTCATAGTACCTAATTTTACTTATTCAACACTTAACTGTATAATTCACACCAAGCATTAAGCTAGCTTAGCTTTAAGTGACAACCTTTCCATCAAGGTCAGTTACACAGTCCAGTGTGAAAATGACACATAAGTAATCTTTGAGGTATTTCAATGCTTTGAGTTAAGAAAGAAGTCTGTGAGACACAGGAGAGGGGATATTTCTTTTGGAGGGAGATGCAGAAAGACTAGAAATCAATGAATCTGATCCTATAAATCTAAGTGAAAAGAGGAAGGATTTTTCAGAAGAGATTTAGGATATAAAATATCACTGAGGAATAAAAACACAATGCCTGCTTTAAGCCCTCTCAGCCCTACCTGACTGCTCTGAGTATAGCTGAGAGCAGGGGAGCCTTCTGGGTTGAACTGTGTCTCCGCCAAAACATGAAGTTATAACCCCCTCCTGTCACCTTAGAATGTGACAATATTTGGATATAAGATCTTTACAGAGGTAATTAAGTTAAACAGAGATCCTGGGTCCTGGGTGGGGGATGCTGGTCCATTGTGGCTAATGTCCTTATAACAAAGGACATTTGAACATAGGAGGACATGCACAGTGAGAAGATAGGGACACAGAGAATGTCACATGAAATTAAGGATTAGAGTGATGCATATATAAACCAAGAAACAACCACCAAGTCAGGAAACCATCCCCAGCTAGAGAAAGCAAGGAGGGATCCCCCTCTAGGTTTCAGAGACAGTATTGCTTTCTGAACTCTAGTCCCCATGACTATGAACAATACATTTCTGTAGATATGTACAGGTTACACATACACATATGTAACTCTGAAATGTCAAGCCCCTGGTGTTCTGCTTCTAAAGGCAAGGGAGGTTTTGTTGTGAGGTTCAGTTCCTGAGATGCTCCCATAACATCTGTGAACTATACTCACACATGTGTAAGTGGTGGGTTTGTGGCACTTCTTTATAGCAGCCTTAAGAATCTAGTACCGGTAGCAGTGACATTGCTATTAGGTTTGGGGACTGTCTCATTGTTTTTAACTTTATTCTTCCAGATGCAGTTTTGTTTGACATGTGAGAGTCATTAGTAAAAGTGATGTCAGAAAACACAGGTCTATTTTGAGGGCAGATCATTTGGACACTTGCAAATAATAAAAAGTCCAAATCAAATGTCTTAAATAACTAAGTCTATTTAGTCAGAGTAAGTCCCCACCTGTTGATGGATAAGGTCTATAAGAATTTATGGTGGTTAAAAATCTATCACACCCATCCTTATAGCTGGGGGACAGAAGACCAATTTCACCCCAACCACTCAGCTCCTGATCAGACTGGACATCAGAGAGTGTGGCTGGAGAGGAGGCTAAGAGGTTGGTTGGAATTAGTTGTGAGGGGCTGCGTACACCTTGTAGGTGGACTTTGTCTTTTCAGCTTGTGATTCTCACCATGTTTTCTAAGACAACATAATGAATGATTCTGATGCTTTCTCATTAGCAAACCTGATTTAAAAGTGAGTCATCATGGCTGTTTTTCTCAACCTGGAGATTGAGCGTGAGTAATGTATCCTAGGTTGCTATCTGCTCCTTCCTCTTGGGGAGTGGACCTGCCTTCGCTGTAAGCTCCGCTCCTGAAATGCCAGGTCCCTGGAGTCCTGCTTCTAAAGGCAAGGGAGGTTTTGTCGTGAAGTTCAATCTTGAGTGCTCCCATACATCTGCGAACTGTGCTCACACATGCCCGCCTTCGTTTCCCCCGCACCTGTGCTGCTAACTCAGAATGTTCCTGTTTCCAGCAGCACCTTCTTCCCAGAAGCAACCTTCTCCCTGATGGCCAAGACTTTGGGACCTAGTGCTGCCATGGGTGCTCCTGCACCATCTCAATGTCTTGGAAAAATCTGGCACACAGAAAATATTCCCTGGTGGATGCACCTTTTCTGCTTTTAAGAGTCCTGGACCCCAGGAAGACATCAATGAAGTGTCATAATCTCATATCTTCCAATACACCAGTGCAGAACAGAGTGTAAGGGAGAGCTGAAAAGAGTGCAAACTTCTCAAACTGAATGAAACTAAGGTTCTGAGGAGTCAGTCTTTTGGGAGACTAGAGAAGAACATGAATGGGAGAGAGAGAAGAGAGGAGAAAAAGGGGTATATGAGGAGCAATGAGGAGGGGATCCCTCCATTACCTCTTGGAAGTTCTTATATAAAAACTCCATCCTGGAGCCTGAGGTCTTGTTTCTACAGGGCTTTTTGCTGTGCCTCCCTTACAGTGGTTCTCAGCCTTCCCTCCTCATTGGAACCTCCTGAGACCCTTAGAAAATGCTGATAACTGGTTCCACTCTGTTTTCCATATTCTGACTACATTGGCCTGGCCTGTGGTCTTGGCCTCAGAGTTAGGAAGCTCCCCAGGTGAGGAGGCTGAAAAGAAATAAAGAGATTGCATCATTTCACAGAGGAAAGTGGAAAGGACCCTGACAGAGTACAGTTTCTCAGGGGAATCTAAGAGGGAAATATCACCTGTGTGGACTAGTGACAAAGAAATAACTATTATCTCAGTCAGGCATGGTGGTATGCACCTGTAATCCCAGCTATTTGGGAGGAAGGGGATAGGGATCACTTGAGTCCGCAGGTTTGATACTACCCCGGGCAACAAACTGAAATCTAGTCTTTAAAAAGAAAAGAGGGGAAAAAAGGAAAAAAAATAAACTATTATCTCTTCATTTCCCAACTAGTCAAGTACACTTGGTCATGTTTCACCTCTTTACCTGTAAAATGAATATATGCAGCTGAGTTACTTATTTTCTATTACTTTCTTGAGGATAGGGTTCATGAAGATATGATGCAGAAGGAAAGAAAGGGCAGAGGTGATATGTGTACCTCCTACCCCCTATTCCCCCATCCAACCCCAATTGCACATAGCATGAACTTTAAGCTTTCCTCACACCTACAGACCCCAGGTACTGGGGATCCTACCTGTGTCTCCAGGTTCAGTCCTGCCATTACCTGCTGTGTCCACCATGCTCTAGCTACAAGGCGCACCTGATGATTGTGATGTTCTGCCAACATTCTCCCCTCGTGGTTCTATGTTCTTCACCTGAGCTGCGTGAGCGTTTCATTTTCCTGTGCCACTTCATGTTGTGGTTTCAGTGATCATGACTAACTTGAATTGTATGAGGTTAGCAATCACTGGTCAGTATGAACTAGAAACAAGTATGGAATGGTGACTAAAGAGAAAGTAGAATTATAGAACAGAGGAGAGGCCAGTAGAGTCAAAAACTTGGTTTTATTCCATGTGAAAGAAATGTAAGCATTTTAAGTCTTTTGGGAGTAAGCACAAAAAGGGAAATATGTGATGTGGAGGAAAGAGGAATAACCAAAGAAACAACTGCTTGAGTTTTTATTAAATGCAAAATTCCATTTAAAAGGAACTTTCTTTACTTTTTAAATATTTTCCCCCATTGGTTACAATTTTTTTTTTTTTTTTTTTGCATCATGGTATACCGTGAAGTTCTTCCACCACCATATCACCCATGAACCATCACCCTGATCTCTTGTGGCTCATCCCTCCCCTGATTTCACCCTTTTTCTCTCCCTTTCCCTAGTTGTATGCCTGTTTTAACATTTTCTCATCCTTTTGTTTGTTTTCCTATATCCCACTTGAAGAGAGACCATCTGGTATTTATCTCTCTCTGGCTTATTTCTGCTAGCATGGTTCTTTCTACCTCCATTCATTTGCTGCAAATGACAGGTGTGTCTTTTTTGATTGCTGAATAATATTCCATTATGTAAATATACTATGATTTTTTGATCCATTCATCTGTTTGGGGACATTTGGGTTGTTTCCATCTCCTGGTTGTTGTAAATAGTGCTGCAGTAAACATAAGAGTACAGATCTCAAGAAGAAAATATATTTGATTCCTAAGGACTCTGGTTCCCACTTTGTTTCTCTTTTTCCCTATCACTTCATGAGCTTCTATACATTACTGAAAATATCTGTTTTCCCATCTGAGTGTAAACCGTGAACTTAATGAATGGGAAGAATAGATTTTAACCATTTTTGTATTCCAGTACTAAATACACAGACTCCATAATTAATAAATAAATTTATTTGTTGCATAAGTAGCATGGGTGCCCTCAAACACCATGGTGAATCTCTTCAATAAATAAGAGCAGTGAAAAAAATGGGGATAATGCAGAGTGATGTGTGTATTTTCAGTATGTAGATGCCAAAAAGAAATTTTACCAAGTTTATATTTAAAAGTGAAGAAGCAGGGACAAACACAATCTATTTCTCTCTATTCTTTTATAGTCCTGGTCTACATCCTGCTATGGTTTGCATAACTATCATCAAAGCATCTACATAATTGGATTTTTTTTAAATGATAGATTGAACAACTCCTTATCCTGTTTTATCATCTTTATAATTATTTTTGGGAAAGCTGCAAAAAAGTTCATCCAGTTAACATAGTGCAATTTCCTTCATTGTTTACACTGTCCTATTGTTAAATTTTTGGTGTGTTTTCAATTTCTTTTATCAAATGCTCCAAGGAAGACAAGAGGGGTTGCCATTCCAAGAGATTTGTCTTCCTCTTGAATAATCTCCTCTAAATGACAGTAAGTGAAATTACCACATCAAAGGGTCTGAGCGTGTATGTGGTGTCAAAACATACTGCAGTGTTCCCACTTTATATCCACTGTCAGATGGATATTCATCAATTTCACTGTAAACTGTGCCACTGGTGTTATTATTACATCCTCCTTGCCACATAAAACATACTTTGTGTGTAATTTAAATTTGTTACAGACTGAATATTACCCATCCCCCCTCCCATTACCCTCATTTCATTGATAGCATTTGCTATTCAGTGAGCATTTGTTATTTATATATTACAATAAGCTTTTTATGTAGTATAATTAATAATCCATTTCTCTAAACTTTGACCCAAATATTTTCCCTCCTATTTCATTTCACTTAAATTAGTTCCTTCTGGTACAGATAC
Organism: Uropsilus gracilis; assembly: GCA_004024945.1. Lineage (NCBI taxonomy): Eukaryota > Metazoa > Chordata > Mammalia > Eulipotyphla > Talpidae > Uropsilus > Uropsilus gracilis. Next base: position 4,493 of record PVHY01007924.1, on the reverse strand, counting down.
TATTTGCTAAAATCTTCCCTTTATGAATTCTTTGTAAAATTCAAAGTTTAAACACTGTCCTCTAATTAAACATTAAAAAATCTCAAATTTATTTTATGTGATTATTCACATTAAATGGCTTAATAAATGCTTAAATATAAATGTTTTTTAGAGCTTGATTTTTCTCCAAACTGGTCATTCATAGACTGTTTAGAGTCCAGACATCCGGGGCATTGGGAGCATTCTTGTTAAAAGGGAGGTCAGACTCCTTGACTTGAAACTGCATTTCTATAGCAAACACATTGATTGTACTGACCCTGCATGTGATGTGGTAGCTGTATGATGGGGGTGACCACGGTGGAGACTGTGGGTAGAATAGAGAAGGCTACATACACTTCCTCTCGCCAGAGCCGCTATATGATTTTCGTGTGTCCAGGCACTTAAGTTGGTGGACTCAGCCCTCCGTAATAGAAATAAAAAATTATTTTTTGCAACTATCTCATTAGAAAGGTGAATATAGTCCATGCTAGATTCATTACATATGTTCATTATTGTCATATTCTTTTTCATTCCTTACATTTTTTAATTTAAAATTATAACATTTTGGTGCCACTAATCCATACCTATTGTGTCTAGTGGATGAGTCACCCCTATCCCACAGCCACCTCTTAGCACTAATTAACTCTCTCCATCATCTGACTATCATATATCTAAATAATTTATATATCACAATAGTCAATCCTGATCTACACTACCAGAGTTCTTAGTTTTAGGACTCTAGACCATTTATTTTCCAATTTCTCTATTACAATAGGAAAAATAGGGAAAAAATAGGGAAAATCCTGTTGAAGTCTGATGTTCTGGAACAGAACATCAGAATACCCTGCTACAGAGAGAGTTCAAAAGGAATGGAGACAGGGGGCAGGGGGAGCTCCCCATGAGGGCCCTCAGTGAGACTGGAATCCAGGCTCCTGTGAGCAATTCTATCCCAGGTCCAAAACCAGCCCTGTTAAGCAAGTGCTAGTTTACTTAACTTTTCTGGATCTGGTATCCTAAAATGGCAATAGATTAGTAGTCCTCACTATCAGGATAATGAATCATTTTCAACAAGAAAACTTGTTTATTTTTTATTTCAAATATTGTATTGATAAAAACACAAATTGCATAAAATTTTCTTCTTTAATTATTTGTAAGGGTAGAGTTGGATGATACTAAGTGTGTTGCTATTGCTGTACAATCATCCCCTCCATTCATTGCCACAAGCCACCGAAAAACCGAAAATCTGTACCCATTAAATAATAACTTTTGTAAATTATTATTTCTTGTAAAACCGAAACTCTGTACCCATTAAATAATAACTCTTTATGACCCCCTTCCCCCAGTCCCTGACAATTCTCTCCTTATTTTCTTGCCTTTTGAAACATTTCTCCTTCTTTCCCTCATAACCTGTTCTCTGAAAATCATCAATTTATTCTGCCACTACAAGTTCAGCTTCTTTTTTCAAGGCTCCACATACAAGTGGTATCATACAATATTTATCTTTCTGTGATTGCCTTCACTCAGCGTAACATCCTCTAGGTTCATTCATGCATGCTTGCAAATGGCAGGATTTGCTTATCTTTTTATGATGAATAATATATATATACATAAATGAATATTTCTCTCTATATTTTCTTTATCCTTCATCTGTTGACAGACTTTTAAGTTGTTTTCATATCTTGGTTATTGTGAATAATTCTGCAATGAAACAATGAATGCAGCTATCTCTTCAAGAGAGGAATTGAATTTCCGTTGGATATATATCCAGAACAGGATTTCTGAATGATATGGTAGTTCTATTTTTAATTTTTGAAGAACCTCTGTACTGTTTTCCTAGTGACAACATTAATTGACATTTCCAGGAATAATGCTCAAGGGTTCCCTCTTCTCTACATCCTCACTAACACTTGTTCTCTTTTCACTTTTTGATTATTAGCTGTCCTAACAGGGATCCAGTAGTGGTGAGGTTTTTTTTGTTTTTTGTTTTTCTTGTTTTGTGGGTTTGATTTGTGTTTCACTGATTGTCAGTGAGGCTGAGTGTATTTTCACATACCTTGGCCGTTTGTATATGTCTTCTTTGGAAAAATGTTCAGATCTTTTGCTTACTTTTTAATCAGGTGCTTTGATATGTTTTGTGATTGATTTGTAAGGGTTCCTTATATGTTTTATATTAACTCCTTCTTGAATGTTTGTGAACATTTCCTCCCATTCTTCAGGTGACCTTCTCATTTTGCTGGTTGTTCCCTTTACTCTGCAGAAGCTTTTTTTGTGTGTGTCCTCTTGTTTATTTTTTGTAATTTATTTTATTTTCTGCATGCAATCTTGATCTTCTTTATATAGTTATGAACCATTCTTTTCCCTCCTCACCCCTACCGCCTCTGGTGGCTCCCACTTCCCTTTCCCTGCAAGTCATTGATTGGCGTTTGGCCTGTTCTCTTGTTTATTTCTGCTCTTGTTGACTGTGTATGACCAAGCTTGACCAAGGTCCCACATTTTGTTCTAGGAATTTTGTGGTCTCAGATCTTATATCTTTAATGCATATTCAATTGATTTTTGTGTCTACAATATAATAGAAAAGCTCATACCATTCTTTTACACATGGACATTCAGCCTGCGTAACATCATTTACAAAAGAGGTGACTTTATGCTCATTGTATATTCTTGGGATCTTTTTCAAAACCTAGTTGACTAGTGTATCAGGGGCCTCTTTCAGGGGTCTCTTTTGTTCCGTTGATCTACATGTCCCCTTTTACCCATGTGATTACTATGACTTTGTGATGCAGTTTGATTTTTTTTTCTTTTAGTTATGTTTATGAGGTAACTGATTTATAACACCATGTATGTTTTAGTCCACATCTCTACAATGTATGTTGTCACATCACAACTACCACCAAATCTGAGGGATTAACTACCCACATGATTTCATTGTTGACGATGAAGGTCCCTCAGCATTTAAACCTGGAGAAAATCGGGACCACATTTATAAAAGAGAAGACTTAATTTCATGTATTTCTTCATTCACTCAATAAATATTTGAGTGCTGCCTTGTGCCAAGTATACTGCTCTGTCTGTAGGAGATTCAACAGTCAACAAAATACCCACATCCCTGTCCTTGTAGAGTTTACATTACTTTGTGATGGGGTTCAAACAATGAACTAAAGACTGATGGAGGATAAAAGTGGTAAAAATCAAAACAAGAGGGTCAGGGTCATTGGCAGGGTGAGGTACACTTTCAGGAAAGATGGGCAAGGAGGTGGTATTACAGTAGAGATCTAGGGGCCATGAGGTCTGCACATTCTGCACAGTATTGTTAGTAAGCACAGTACTGGAGGAACTGTAAGAATGCCATTGTGGGAGAGAGAACTAGGAGCTGAAATCAGTCAGGTTTCAGGGATGGTGGTGACAGGAAAGGAAGGAAAGCTCAACTTGTAGATCTTTAAAGCACCTCGTGTTTACCCCACGAAGCAGGGATTCAATGTTGTACTATGGACATAAGGCAGATATGCTCTGATCACCCTGTTACAGTGAACAGACTACTATACAGACTGATGGGATCTGAGGGTCATAATTTTGCATGCTCTTAAAAAAATACTAGTCAGTGGATAGAAGGGAATAAAATCACTGACTGTCCAGTCACCTTGGGAGTTAGTCAGCCCCTTGTTATCTGCAGTCCCAGCTGACGTTGCTGCTGCGAAGCTCACACTGATGATGGCACTGGACACTGTGACCCCAGCTTTCTTCCAAAACTGAGTGTCTGTGATCCAACAGTGTGTATAACCTCCATCTCCCCCACTTAGAATAGAAGCTCCAAAATGCAGGGAGTTTTGTCTCTTCAGTTCATTGCTTTATATTCTCAGTGCCTGGAAGAGAGCTAGACATCCAGCAGGCCACAGTGTTTGTTATGTGTATAAATGTCTGTGAAACTTATTGTAGGGCCTTAAGCAAGTGCTTCCCTGTACTCAATAAAAAAATGGCCTTGGATGGTCTCTCATGACCTCTCCCTGCCTCCCCAGTTCATAAGCCCATTTCAAATCCAGAGCAACTGTTTCTAAGGGTTTTACAGATAGGGCCAGCTGATGAGGGTGTGGGCAGGAAGGGTGGGGGAGCAGGAATCAGGTAGTAGGTATCGGGAAGGGCAAACCTTGGTCCCTGGTCATGCACAGATAAGCCTTAGTGTCTTCAGTCATATACAGATAAGCACAGGTAACAGTGGGCACCTGGAAACACCACAGTTGTCTGAGATACATGGGATTTTAATTTCCATAGGAATATTTCACTGGAAAGTGAAGGTGCAGGACACTGAGAACCCACCCCAATTGTGTTGGCTTTTGCCTGTTCTGAATCAACCTGTATTCACAGGTTCATGCTGCTCTCACGGGACAAACAGCATGAACAACAGGAACTTTTTTCCAGGTGTGCCAAAAGTACATACTTTATCCTGATAAAGTTTAAAATGACAATGTAGGTATTTTTTT
>PVHY01007923.1:27739-64642 GCA_004024945.1 Uropsilus gracilis | reverse complement strand
GAAAAACTGATTGAAATAATAAATCGATTTGGTAAGGTAGCTGGATACAAAATCAACACGCAAAAATCAACAGCATTCATATATGCAAAGAATCAGTCAGAAGAAGAAGAAATTAGAAAAAACACCCCATTTACCATTGCACCAAAGAAAATCAAATACTTGGGAATTAACCTAACAAAAGACGTAAAAGACCTATACGAAGAAAACTATAAAACATTCTTAAAAGAAATAGAAGATGATGTAAAAAAATGGAAAGACATTCCCTGTACATGGATCGGAAAAAGCAACATTATCAAAATGACTATACTACCAAAGGCCATCTATAGATTCAATGCAATCCCAATAAAGATCCCAATGACATATTTTAAAGAGATAGAACAAAAATTACTGAAATTCATATGGAACAACAAAAGACCCCGAATAGCCAAAACCCTTTTGACAAACAGAAGAGAGAACGGAGGTATTACCATTCCAGACTTCAAACTGTACTACAAAGCCATAATACTTAAAACAGCATGGTACTGGTACAAAAACAAACAGACCAATGGATCAGAATTGAATATCCAGAAATAAAACCACACATATACAGTCAATTAATCTTTGACAAAGGGGCAAAAAACATACTCTGGAACAAGGATAGCCTCTTCAGTAAATGGTGCTGGGAAAACTGGATCAAAACTTGTAAGAAAATGGACCAGGATAACACCCTCATACCCTGTACAAAAATTAACTCAAAATGGATAAAGGACCTGGAAGTGAGACCTGCAACAATAAAATATATAGAAGAAAACCTGGGCAAAACCCTTCATGAATTTCACCTCAGAAATCCATTTGGGGAAACAACTATGGCTGGCAAAAAAATGAAGGAAAGCATAAACAGCTGCGACTATATAAAACTAAAAAGTTTCTGTTCAGCAAAAGAGACAATAAACAAAACAAAAAGAAACCCAACCAACTGGGAGAAAAATTTTTGCCCTCCAGACAAGTGACAAGGGTCTGATAACAAAGATCCACAAAGAGCTCCTACAGCTCAACAAAAACAAAGCAAAAACCCAATCAAAAAATGGGGAAAAGAACTAAAAAGACACTTCACCAAAGAGGAGATACAGATGGCTAATAGACATATGAAAAAATGCTCCACTTCACTAATAATCAGGGAAATGCAAATTAAAACCACACTGAGATACCATCTTACACCAGTAAGAATGGCCCACATAAATAAAACAGACAACAACAAATGTTGGCGCGGATGTGGAGAAAAAGGAACTCTCTTACACTGCTGGTGGGAGTGCAAACTGGTCCAGCCACTATGGAAGACAGTGTGGAGGACCCTCAAACAATTGAATGTGGACTTACCATTCGACCCAGCAATCCCACTACTAGGAATCTACCCCGAGGACATGAAGACATTAATTCAAAAGGACACATGTTCAAAAGGACACTGCATGTTCTTTGCAGCCCTGTTTACAGTTGCAAAGAATTGGAAACAAACCAAGTGCCCCCAAACAGATGATTGGCTAAAAAAAATGTGGTACATATACACAATGGAATACTACGCATCCATCAAGGAGGATAAACACATGTCATTTGCAGCAAACTGGATGGAACTAGAAAGACTCATATTAACAGAAATAAGTCAAAAAGAAAAAGAGAAATACAGGATGGTCTTACTTATATATGATGGATAGAGGGAAAAACAAACAAATAAGAAAAAATGAAAATAACCAATGGGACTGAACCATGGAGCGAGAGAGGAGGAGGGGGAAGAAGGAGGGGGAGGTGAAGAGCACAGAAGATCAGGATAGTTAACAAATGTTAGTGAAGTGGGAAAGCTCCGGGGTAAAAAAACAAAAACAAACAAAAAAACCCACATACACATTTACCAGATATGGGAAGAGAACAACAGGCCAAACAACCAACAACTGAACATCAAGTTAACCAACCAATAATTTGCAGAAAAATGGGAGGAGTGATTGAAGGGTGGATACAGAGAGGGGATATGGAGGGAGGAGGAGGGATCAATTAATGCACAACTGTAACAAATCAATAAAATGAATTAAAAAAAAAAGAGGGTGTGAGGGATATTGAACCCTCTGCTTTTCAGGAGGGGAGATGAAAAGGGAAAAAAGGAGCAGATGGTACTTAGTGGTGAGTGTCATCTCTCAGTTGACACATCCCCATTCATGCCCAGTGGCAGATGGATCCTAGTGGCAGTTGGAACAGGCCCTGTGCAGAATGGAAGAGATCTTAGGCAGATGTAGTGCCCATGAAGTGACAGAAGCCATTCAATGGCTGTTTCTACTCTGAGAGTTCACACTGAGAGAGTGATCCTGGGTCTATGAGCTGAAATCCACTAACTTCAGAATGAGATACAGGAACTGCAGCATCATTTCAAATTTCTAGAGAAAACACAAAGAGATAGAAGTACCACCCCAGAGAAGCCATACTCTTCTTTTGGAGAGGAAGGAAGTGGCTGGCCCCATGCTGTAGGCTCACTAAGTGGTGGCAGACCAACTTGCCACCCAAGAGACACTGAATTCCTCTAGAGAGGAAACTCACCCAGTGGTGGCAAAGATGAAGCACCAGCAGCCTGTGACACCAGGGGATCAGGCTGCCGGGTCACCACAGATGATAGAGTTCAAATATCATCCATATATCCAAGCAGAACTTGTGGTCTTTGGTAAACAATTCTGTTTGAAACCAGGAATATCCTTGGCAGTTTGGTTGATGTTTGTGGGACCTTGGGGTGGATGGATGTAACTGAAATCGGGTGCAAAACAGGGCAAAAGCCTCTAAACAGCAAGCCACAGGGAAAAAAAGGGCACTTTAAAAATGCAGGTCCACCCACGTTCTTTCACATTCTTACCACCTGCTAATATAGCAGCTGCTAAAGTCACAATGCAATTTAAACAACAGGGTTTTGTTAACAAGGAAAATTAATCAGGAAAACAAAGAGTCCTGAAGGCCACAAGTGGTCAATTATTTCACCCCAATTACCATTTAGTATGAAAGTCCTAAACACATGTCCTCCAAACCTGAGGCAGGCACTCTGCAAAGTCCAGTCTTTCTCCAGCATCTTCTCTTTGCTTCTCTCTCTGGCATTCTGAGCTGCTCTGCACCTCCAAAGCTCTTCAAATATCTTCAACAAATGCTGATGCACAAATCGGCTTTCCAAATCCCTGGCTATCTCTAGGAACCAGTTTTCCATGCCACCTTGCTGCAGTGCCAGCTCTCCACACCGGCTACTCTTTTTACAGGCCACTCCCCCCACCATGGATCCATGCCACCACCAGCTCACTCTTCCAGGGGTCTTTCGTCTGGCCAGGCCACATGGGCCTGTTCTATCAATCCGCCATTCTCGTGTCTCTCCTCTCTCTTGGCTGGTCTCTTGGCTGGTACACCCTTTTTGCACTTCTCATTTCCTCTCATGGTCTTTCTCTTAGACCCTGCCCAGCAGGGCAATATGGCACCCAATACAATTTCAAACATGTTACTCATCCTTTATCATTTGTTTTTGTTTTATTTTTGAGACTAGGTCTCACTACTTTTATCCATGCAACCACAGGCTCATGTTACCCGGGGTACCACGGACTCAAGCAATCCCCAGCCTCAACTTCCCAGGTAGCTGGGATTACAGGCGCACACGACCACACCCAGCTATTTTTTGGGACTAGGTCTCATTGTGTCTTTGGGGTTTTGAGGACTAAAAATGGTGACTCGTGTAAGATAACTGGTCACTTGTGGTCTTAAGGACTTTTTTCCTTAATTAATTTTCCTTGTAAGTAAAACCCTGTTCAAATTGCATTTGACTGGCAACTGCTATGGACAGGTGGCAAGAACCTGAAATAATTTGGTAGGAAAGTGCCACCTTTTTTTCCTTGGCCTGTCGGTCAGAGACTTCTTCCCTAAAAGTACCTGATATCACTGTCACAGAACTCCACCTACAACTTCTCCAGAGGCTGGGGAACCAAATCCCTGGTCCAGAGTTGTGTGCAACATATGATGAGGCTCCCTCCTTTTCCAATGGAGGTGGAAAGCCAGAGAGATGTGGATGCAGTCCCATAACAGAAATGTAGATCTTGGGGAGGAAAGGAGCTGGTCCAACCATCCTTCTGAGGTCTGTCGCCACCAGGAAACTTCCCTATTTCCAGTGATTGGGAGTTGGGTTCAATGCTAGATGTCAAAACTATATGGCTCAGAAGCAGTACTATGTGACAGACACCAAAATGGACAAGACAGTGAGCATGAATGATGAGGCACGGAACTCAGTGAATACACAGTCTAGAGAAAAGGAGACGGGTCTCCCTTACCAGAGAAGTGCCAAAAACAAGGAGCCCATGTCACACACCTGGCCTACAAGATGTTCCTGGCATGCTTGGCCTGGCTACCTACCTCAAAGTTATTCCTGGAGATCTGAGCAGCACAGTCTGCTGCGTTCCAGGAGTGTAGATCCTTACACTGCTCCAGAAAAGAAAAAGTGACCAGTGGACAAGCATTGACCAATGACTTGTAACAAGAGAGGAACTGAATTGACCAGAAGGTGGAAAGGGGACAGGGAGAGTGGGGTAGTGGTATAGAGGTATATCACTGATGGGAGAGCCATACAAAAGGGGAACAATAGCTGTACACATATGACTAATTAACGCAAATAAGAAAAACTAAAAATTTTTAATTTCTTAAAAATATTTTTTAAATAAAAAAAGAGAAAGCAGGGTTAAATTTACCTTTTCAACAATGGGAGGAAAATCAGATATGGATGGTAATAGCTGATATTAAGGAATGACAGTCAATATTGCTGGGTATGATAATGTAATTTTAGCAAGTTCTATTTTCAAAATACTGACTATATTAAGTGAAGGATGACATGATATCTAGGCTTTCTCTTAAATTACTCCTGTGTTGAAGTGAAAGATGCAGCATGGGAGCATGGGGTGGGGCAGAGAAGGGTCACAAGGGGTGATCACAAAGGGTCATGGTGATAGTTCATGGGTGATATGGTGGCAGGGTATATACAATGATATAAGAAAAATATAACCAATAAATTTAATGTTTCCATCTCTTCAATAAAAGCCTTACTATACCAATTAGAATATTTCAAAATGCATTGATAAATTGATTTCCCAGGCCTCATTAAAAAATTAACAGTATGCCACAACTTTGGGGGGTTGAGAGGTGTTTGGCATCGCAATTCCTTCCAATGTTAAATAGCAGAAGAAATGATGATTTGTCACTCTGCCTTATAAAAACTAGCCATTTTTAAGAGAAAGTTTATTAAAACAACAAACAACAAGCACCTATTTCTATCATGCTGATGTGAGGGGAGGTGAAGGGTTGATGAGGCTTAGATCTTCTGTGTGACAAACAATAAGTTTACAGTGTCCACTGATCAATTCAACCCCAGAGTGTGTAAATATCCTTGAGTAATTCTGTTTAGACCATAGTCCCTTTCTACCATCTTCCCCAGAGGTGAACTTCTCTGTATTTTATCTTAATATCCAAATGTGTTTTAAGGAAATTACCCAACAACATTATTTTCCTGTGAGTAATCTAAGACTGAGAGGCTGACAGATGGATGATTTTGATCTGTCAGGCACTAACTTAAATATTTCTTTTGCACTCTTATTATAATCAATGATGCTGGACACAACCTAGGCTCAAGTAATCTCCAAAACCCTCACCAGTTCAATAATCAGGAGACCAAATGCTAGACAGATCATAAAGACATCTCAGTCTCAGTGGTGTGAGGCAAGGGAAGAAGGGGTTCCCAGTTTCAAGCAGCAAAGTGGACTAGCAGGCCTATTTTTCCAATCCCCTAATTTCTATATCAATACTTTACCATGGAAGTGATATTTGATTGTAAATCCCTCCTCTTCCTCCTGCAAGATTTCCCCAGTCTTCCCAGATGGGACCCATAAAGAGGAGGGAAAGTTCCACTTTATAAGTAAAATCCTGTGAAAACCTGTTTTCTAATCATTTTGCTTTTGCATGTTTAAAATGGATGAAAACACATTTTAAACATAAAAACACTTCCCTAAGTAAAAATGTTATATGAAACCAAGGTACATATCACAAGAGTGCATTATTATTAAAGTTAAGCCTAATTAAAAACAAGTCATTTAATTCTCCCGTTAACCTTGCCAGTGAAAGACTAAACCCTTACACAATAATATCATATAATTTTAAACTCATAAAATTAGTAAAATCAAGTTGACTCTTTAAACATTTATTTTCTCCTTGCCATTCATATTTCTGGACTAAAGAGTAACCGTTTCCACTGACAGTCAAAATAGACACAATCTGGACAATGTCTGGCCAGTTACCCACAAGATACCCATATCTGTGATTTTAGGTTTGTGCAGTTTTTGCTTAAAGGAAAACTCATTTATGGAGGAAAGCAGAGGAACTCCACCTGCATAAGATAGAAGGAACTAGAACAACATCCATTACTGAAGGGAAGTCTGTGAAGCACTTAGGAATCACAAGCCAGCATTAGGCAGAACATCTTATTAGGGAGACTTTTCACAAGTGATACTAATTCATAAATACATAAACTGTGCTACACAAAGTTGATTGTCTTCTTCTACCACATCCCACAAGTCTCTCTAAGAAAGTAAAACAGCATGTATAGTCAAAGGAGGCAGGTATTTGGAAATGAAGTAACACTCCTACAGTTAAGTAGGTAACAATATGAGTCCCCCATATTGTTCACAAATATGCACTCTCTAGGAAAATGTCATTGAGAAATCAGGCAGTTCACAAACAATACTGGACACATCTGCTACCCTGCAGAATCAGACGCACTTCTTCAATGGAACTTTGGCAATCATACCTCATGCTTCTATTGTGTGTGGTAGGAAGACCACAGGAGAAGGTGATAACTGAACTCCAAAAGCCAGGGTCAGGTGACACTCTCACCAGTAAGACAGGCTGTCTTCAACTTTAGAATTTAATTATTGGAGAATGGGAGAGCAGAGAAAGAAGGGAATGGGTCCCAACTCCAAGTGCAGAGCTGGCAAGTGTTCTGTCAAGAGGAAACCTTGTCTGGTATATAGAGGAAAACATGATCACAAACAATAAAAATTCAGAAACACAGCAAGTCCACAAAAAAAATGTATTTCCTTTTAGGAAATTACCCAAAAATCATCACTCCTAAATGTGAAACTATAGTTATTTTTTTAAACAAAAATTATTTTAAAAATATGCCAAAATGAAGTCTTATTTTATGCTTTCCCTCCCACCTTCTCTTGTATCCCCTTGTCCCTTTTCCCTCTCTCCTTCCTCTTAACCTCACAGTCCCCAGGATGTTTTCTTTTTAACATGTTCATGACAGGGATGTATTCCCTATGTCCATTGGACAGCTCTAATATTTATATTTTTCTTCACCAGACAGGGCTGATTTATATTAAATGAATGGAATTAATGAAGTGCATCTGTGTATGTGCCACCAGTGGTACATGCTGCCCAATGGGACAACCAAATGGTAATACCAGCATATGTTAACATGTTAACACTTTACATTATCAAATTTTCTGCTACAAAAATAGTGCAATATTTGTTTTTATTGTCTTGACATACTTTATTAGACATTTTACAAAAATTGTTTGCATTTTATCCATTTTTATAAGTATATTATACTCCATGGTGTGGATCTTCTTGACCGAGTCTTTGGTTAATGGGCACTGAGGTTGCTTCCATGTCCTACTTATTGAGCATAATGCTGCTAACCATATGGTTTTTGATGATTTCATATTCTTTGGATATATACCCATCAGAAGTCTTTTTCTGTTTTTATTAATCTAGTTACCAATCTCTGAATATAATTCACACAGCCCAGATTCAGTGTTTTTCAACTGTGGATTACTTCATTATAACTAATTGTATAATCCCATGATGTGGCAGAGGGCTTGATGGAAGGTGGTAAATGCATGAGAGACAATAGGCTTCATGCTCATATAAACATGCATATATTTGTAAAATTAATGGAAAATAAATTAATGAAAAATCAATAAAATTTGGGGAATAAAACATAACGATGATCAGCTCCTTCCAAGATTCATATTTTCTGTTTCTACACAATACTACCACATGTATGAAGGGTTGAAGGGTATACATGATGGAAGACATAGTATAAAAGGAAGCAAGGTTTCATTCTACCCCCAAGTGAATTCTACATGATAATTAGAATTAGCAGAAGTCAGAATAAAATAAAAGAATAAAAGAGCAAGCAGACAGACAAAGGGGAATTTTGGCAAGGAGCAGCTCTCAGTGAGAAACGTCTACAAAGAATCAGTATCTTTTCAACCTAATGGTTTATGGAACCTTAATAGATTTTGCTCTTAAACAGTAGGGTGCAAGCCAACAAACTATATTTGTCTCAAAAATTAGCTGCATGAACTCAAATACATACTTTTTCTAGGTTATCACTCCCAGCCAATTCATTTTTAAATTTTTTAATTCCCAAAACATTAGGTTTTAAAAAACTGCCAAGATCTGATTTGGTAATCAACTGTTTTGTCAAGTGCTGGAAGTCAGCTTAAACTTCACTCTCATCTCCACAGATATTCCAGCAATTGCACACCCTCACACTTATAGATACGCTCACACTTACATGTACATATGCATCACAATCACAATCATATACACATATATTCTCATATAATTGTGCACACATTTACATATCACACACATACCATACACATATACTACAGATTATTTTTCCATAAGGCTTTCTTTTAACCTCAGCTTGCTAACAAGGTACTAATTATTCATATTACTCACAAGTAATTGCTAGTCAATATACCCGTTATTTCTGTTTACTCTGGCTCTTAAGACCACACAGAGCTCAGAGGCTACCCTGCAGTTATTTCCTATTTTAGGTAGGCACTTTCTCCACCTGTACCAGGCCAGGAGTGAAGTGGGTAATGCTGATATCTCCAAGGGCCCAGACCCAGAAATCTCCATGCCCACCTTTCCAGACTGATACCTCTTTTAAAAAAGTACAGTGGGCATGACATGGATGATAAGAGCATCACAAAAGAAAAATGTGATTGTCCTGCCATGTTGCAGACAAAGCACTACAGTTAACAATGCACACATCAGCGCTCTTCTGGGTGGTCCTAGGGTATCAAGTCCAGGACACACTGAGAGACTGCCTTCCAGAGATGCCCATATGACCACTAGGCCCTGCATCCAGTTTACCACAGTCACAACATGGAGTCATGCAAAAGGAAGCCACCTTCCCAGTGTACCATTAGCATCCAATCTCCCCTGGCCTTCACCAGAGTTAGAGATATGACCATAGAAGCAAAGATGCTATGAAGCCATTGGGTCCTGTTCCCTCTCCCTCCACCAAGTTCAAAGGCCATGTGACAAACTTGGGTGCATGGCAAGAATGTAGAGAAAGTAGACTCCACAGGCACTGTCAGTAGAAATGTAAAATGCTGTAGTTGCTATGCAAAGCTACATGTAATTCTTCAAAAATTAAACATAAGAACCTTCAGGACACTATGCTGAGTGAAAAGCTAATCACAAATACAGCATGATCCCACTTAAATGAATTATCTAGAAGGTGAAATACAGACAGAAAGTAGAATGTTGGGTAGCAGAGGCTGGGGGAGAGGAGATGGAGAGTTAGTATTTAAGAGACATGGACTTTCAGTTTGGGAGCAGAAAATGATGAAAATAGAGTAGATGGTGCTAATGGTTGTACAACAATGTGAAAGTTCAAATGCTATTGAGTAGTACAAATGGAACGCTACTTTACCTATTTTTACCAGATTCAAAAAATAGAAGACTAAGTCAATGGAATATGAGCAGAGATAAGTAACTTGCGTGAGACCCTGAAAGTAAATGGTAAGCCCTTTTGTCTGCCATCCTTCCAGGCTAGCTGGTGCAGAGAGAGGATACACACTGGCCTCTACAGCACCTAAAAAGAAAAAAGCAGGGACCAGCTAATCTTATTTTGCTTGGACCACTCTATACAATAACAGACTAGAGGCTTGCAGGAAACAAAAATTTATTTCTCTCAGCTCTGGAAGGGTGAGTCCAAGGCTAGAGTGCCAGCAAAGTCTGGTGAGGGACCTTTTCTGAGTAACACAATTGTGGTTATGCTCTAACACAGAAGGACCAAAGGAGCTCTCTGGGGTCTCTTTCCTGAGGGAGCTCATCCCAATCACAAGGGCTCTGTTCTCAAAAGCTAAGCCCCTTCAAAAAAGTCTACCTTCTCTTAAGAACACCTCTGAGGTTAGGATTTCATAAATGCATTTCAGGAAAACAAGAAAATTCAGACCATGGTATACCTCATTTCCAGGCTTGGCTAGACTTACACATGGTAGCAGAAAATTATCATTTTGAGCAATCAAATACAGTCACTTCTTTTTTTTTTTGAGACTAGGTCTCGCTATTTTGCCTGGGGAACTGCAGGCTCACATTGCCCGGGGTACCACAGACTCAAGCAATCTCCAGTCTCAGCTTCCCAGGTAGCTGGGATTACAGGCATGCGCCTCCACACCCAGCAATTTTTTGGGACTAGGTCTTACTGTGTTGCCCCAATCAGGACTCGAACCATGATCCCTAGCCCCAGCCGCTTCACAGGGTGAAGCTTACTGGCACAAGTCACCGTGCCCAGCCCACTTTATGTTCATTAAAATAAGATTACTCCTCCCAACTCTGATGAGAACAGGGCAGCAGTGCTGGTGTGTCAAGTCTGGCAGAGTCAAATGATATTGATCAGTCTGTTGTCAGACAGGTTAGGGAAAACAAGAGTTAAGTGACAACTTTTCAAAACGTTGACTTTTGATTGGGGAAAAAAAAATCCAAAGATTGGGAACATTTTGGAATGATTCAGTTTTAGTACTTAACATGAACCTTGAAATCATTTTATTTCAATGCACCTTCCCACCGACATTGAAAAGTAGAGCTCATTTGCTGTGTTTGTTGAATCTTAAGTTACAAACTCAAGACACATCCCTGCTTTGGGGGAGTTTAGAATTCATCTGATCAAAGACAAATAAATGGAATATCCTATCCTCTGATTTCCAAGAGGGAATCAGAGATGGCATGACAGACAAGAGGCATCTGAGTTCAATGAGAGAAGGGGTCTTAGAATGCCTGTACAGTTTAAAAATCATTCTAAGAAAGGTGGCATGAGAAAGCAAGGGTCATTCTGGTTCAGAAAGAACAAAGGGAGAATGACAAAACCAGACCAGAGCTGCACTGCCACATCCACTAGGGAACCACTGATCACAACTGTGGTTATTTAAGTGCAAATTAGTGACAAATATAGGGGTAATACAGTTCTTGGATTGCATTACAAGTACATTACAAGTACTAAGTAGCTCCCAATACAAATGCAGAACACTCATACCCTTATAGAGCTAGGCAGGTGCCACATCAGAATCAACCTGCAAATGTTGAAGAAAGTGTATTTCATGTTGCTAACATGTGACACAAATCTTACTCGTCAGTCAGTGAGCTTCCAACTCACCCTGTATGTCTACCTTGGGAAAGGAAAAATCAAACAGAATTATTGAGCAAGCAAAAGGCTTGTGGATTAGAAATATGTCTATCACCCAGTCCAGCACAAGTGTGAATGCACATGTGCCCACAGAGAAAGGACAGTATACCATCCTCCATCTAGAAGGAGAATGTCTCTAGGACAAGAGTGCCTCAACTTATTTTTTTCAATACTGTGACATGGCAGTCCACACAGGTTCATGATAATTTGTGAAAATGGAAAAAGATTCTTGGTGGCTTTATTATATCCATTTGCCTTTATCCTAAGACAAAAGACCATATGCACAAGCAGACAGAGAAAAAGAAAAAAACTCTGAGAGGCCAAAGCCATTATTTCCCTTCTTGCTCCCTTTCACTGTTAAGTGCCCATGTTGTAAATGAAAAGTTCATCTACAGTTTGCTAACTATTCAAAACTATGGGCTCTAGTAGTTGTTAAAGGTGAAAACAACCTGATTTTAAGCCATTCTCCTTACATTGGGCAACAAGGGGGTGACAAACAAAGGGAAGACCAGTGAACCAAGATTCCTGACTTGTCCTTCTCATCCTTGGGAATTTGTGTCATTCTTGTGGGGGGAGAGATAAGGACTTCAATTATTTATGTTAACCAATCAGTGTTTCTTCAAGAGGCACAATTTGATTTAGTGAGTCTGGGGGCTGGACCTACAGGAGCATTTGTGCAAAGCATTTGTGGTCTGGAAATCTGTCTACTCACAAGTATCTAAATAAAATGCATTTAAACAATTTCCTGAAGTTTTCTTTTTTTTTTTTTTCATTTTTAAAAATAAAATATTTAGGCTGTGGAATTTATTCTTGTGGGATGTAACATGTACAAGACACTGTCTTGTCAAACAAGAGTTTACCACCTAATTGGGAGCATGTTGAAATCCAAAGACTAAATAGTATCTCTCCACTGAGTAAGTGATCTTTCTTTAGCAGGGACTAGCTCAAAAGTAAAGGGGCCACCTGAGACCTGTAGTAGATGTCTCAAAAAAGGCAGTAAAAGATAGATACTTTTGGAGACTCATTGTTATTTCCTCTCACACAATACCCAGAAAAGTCTAAAGTACGTACCATTAGTTAAAAAAAAAAAGTAAATACATAGAAAAAATGATATAAAAGCAAGCATACAGGAGGAAAATGTTTACTACTACCACTAAAGGATAGGGGTGGAAAACAGAAGACTATGTATGTCTAGGAAGGGAAAGTAATGTAGCAATGAGTCAGCAAGTGACCCTGAACAATAAACACAAGACAAGGTGAAAGAGAGAAAGTAAAGGTACAAAATGGAGGCTGAGAATAATAATAACATAAAATTCACTAAATAAAAGTCATAAAAGTAAAATGGCATATTATCAATATAACAGTAACATAAATCAACATCAATATTTTAAGTAGAGAAAAGGTAGAAAAATGAAGACAAATAAAAGCATTCAATGAGGTATGAAAATTTATTATGTTCTGTCCTAGTAGAAAAAATAAAGTAACTCAAAAGCCCATCACTAAAATTAACCAGCACTTAAAATGCACAGACCCCATAATTAAATGTGGATGGGAAAAGAATGCAGAAAGGCACACATAATAAACACACTCTTTACTGAATATTTTTTACACAGTTCAAATCTACATCAGAACCAAGAATTCCTATATTTTAAATTTACGAATCCTCTAAACTATACTTGGGTATCAAATATTTCTGCTCATTTTTAAAACTCAATTGCAAAATTAAAATTAATCACAAGTTTAATAAAGCACAAAGACCTAGAAATTTAAACTACTTATTATGGTACACAGATAAACCCTATAATCGCTGTTTTCTTAATATTTAAGGTAGCAAGCACTTTTGAGCACAACGGAAATTTTCACTTCATTCCCTAGTCCCAAATTTAAAAAAATCATTGAGCCCAGACCTGCATGTGGGGGGGGAAGCCTGTCCCTCTGCCAGGCCCACCCCACCATAGGACTTGCCCAAGCACTTGGGAGGTCTTGCAGAGAAAAGCAGAGAAGGGTTCAGGCAACAGATTCAAACGGTACAAATATCTCTGTACCAAATTTAGTTATGCTTCAGTTTCATGAACCTTAAACAATCACTAAGAAATATTTAATAAATATTTAACAAAAAGAAATATTTAACAAATACCTTAATTTAACAAATTTATGCTTCAGTTTCATCAACCTTACACAATCACTAAAAAAGATTTTAATATTTTAAGGTTATTTTATATAGAACAAGGAAATGACCAAATTTATTAAAAAACTTCTAATTAGAAAAGAATAAAATTCATAAGTCTACTTAATATTTTACTTTGAATGTCTAACTTCTACATTGTGAAATTGCCAATTCAAAAAAACATTCTGAATTAATCTTTTTAAAATAAAACGATCTAAATGACCGTGTGCAGTGGATTAAGATACAGTATATATACAAGACAGAATACTATTCAGCTATGTGAAACTGTTATTTACATCATGGATGGAACTGCTAAATGAAATAAATCAGAAGGATATAGACACCTATCAGATGAGTTCACTCATGAGGAATGACCTGAGGGGTGGAAAAAACAACAAAAATACAAAGGAACTGACAAAACTGAACTAAAACCCTAGAAATATGACTGTTGAGATATGACTGTAGAGGGGAAGGGAGCGTAGAGTGGAAAGAAAGAAAGGAAGGACACAACAGATGCTGGGTGACTGGATGGCTGGTGTGGAATGATAACATACACCTGACAAGGTATGAACCTATCATCCTAACTCATGTAGGATGGGAAAACCAATGCTACCAGAGGTAGGGCTTAGAAATGAACTGCATTAAAATAAAATACCAGAGCTCAAATTAAATGGAAAGAATTTAATATAAGAAATCATTATGTAAGTTATGTTAACCAAAATTATAGAAACCTTAAAAAAATAATAAAACCTAGAAACTGAAGGTTATTATTATATATTTTGTTACGATTAGTATGAGAGCTAAACCAGAAAACATCCCTTGGCTGTCCAATGGTTACTATCCAGAGCAGCAGCCCTCCACATTTAATATTGTTTTGGGTGTGGACAAGACTAGATTAGCTCAAATTACCCACTTCAATTCACTTTTTAGAAGTTATTCCTTGGTGAAATAACTTGATTATAAAACTACAAATGTATGCAGAGAACCAGCTATGTCTACATGAAACTCACATTTTGATAATATACACTGATTTTTGCATAAGCATGGTGCAAAAATACTGTTTTTGATCAATTGTGTCAGTTGTTTTGACATTTCATGTTACTAGAGTCTACTCTATGCTTTAGAAATAAGTATTTCCTTCATATGTAAAAAAAATTAACCAGTATCCTGCCAAACTCCAAACATTCTGCTTCTCCCTCATCTAGGGTTCACTGGGTAATTTAATTTTGTGTTCCACAATAACAGCTACTACAACAGCTCTCACAAGTAAACAGATAAACTAAAAGTAAACAGATAAAGTTTACGTTAAATAGGTTTGAATGTATTGTAAAACTTTACCAAAAGGACGTCTATCTTTATATCTAGAAATCAGCTATTCCATTTTAACTGATACTGGAATTCTTTAAATGTCACACAAGTAAGACTTGTTAGTGTTTGCACATGTCCCCTTTCCTAATGTACTTTTCTCAGTAAATAAGTTGTACATCATTGTTTCAGAATGGAATTACTAAAAAAATACAATTTCAATGCAACTCAAAATGTAAGCCTGTGTTCAAAAAAATGATTACTAATAATTATTAATAACTTAGCTAAACATACTACTGGTGAATTTACATTTACTAACCTCCCCGTGTCTTCAGTAAAACTAAGAAAGGCTTGAACTCTCTTTGATTCACTGTTCCCTGTGCAGCCCATTTCTACATGACACAAAAGTTGTATTTTCAATCAACAACAAATTCATCCCATTAGTTATTTCCTATCGTGTGAAAGAATGATAATTATCTGAAAGTTTGACGATAACCAGTAACAGAGAAAACAAATTTCATGAGGCTTTGGCAAGCACTGACTGCTCTCAAGCAACAGAGAAGCAGATCGAGAAAAGAAAACACACAATAGTCTATTACCAAATCCATAATTAACATCTGGAAATTATAAATACACTGACATTTTCTTGAGTCTCCTCAATAAAAATACTAACACAAGTAACAAATAATAAAATAATTTGCAAATAAAGTTTAAAAAAATACAAGTACATTTCTTGGACACAAACATTCAAACAAGCAGATCAAACAAGCAGATTTCTCGACACGAGTCGGGAAGGAACCAAATACATCAGGAATAAAAATGCTCCCTGTGCTGTGTTTAGTAGTAGTGACATAACAAAAGCCTTAGTTTCCCTGGAGCCTGAGATGTGAAAGCAGCTCAGCGGCTAGCAGTCTGTTCATAGGAGGTCAGGCTTAGGATTCATCTTTTCACTTCTATAATCAGATTCCTTGTAAAATTGTATTTTACAAATACGATTTCAATAGTTCTGCTGGTCTCTTATAAGTTTTCTTCATATTTTAAGGAGATACAAAATGATTCAGTCTCTTTAAATAGGCTCATTATATATACTAAAAAAAGTCACAGATTTTAAAGCTAATGTAGCTTTACATTTCACTATGTAATTATGAAATACCTATTATCATGAAAAGGGATTTCCCAGATTTTGTTATTTGGGTATTTACTCAAAAGGGATTATCTAATCACCACTAAGCTCACTTAATAAGTTCTTTTCAACATTATTCAGCTTTTGAGTTTTTTGATTTGTTAACTTGACTCAACTTTTTCCTGACATTAAAGAGTTAAAAAAAAAAAAGCCAATTTGAAAACCTTTTTTGCAGACTTGAGCAACACAGTGGCCTATGAGCACCAGGGTAGAACAGGGTGAGTCAGTGGGATACAACTGCACAGAAAAGAGATTAGTTGTGCCCAAAGACGCCTGTTTCAAGACCAGTTGCTACAACTGTAAGTGGACCCAGTCGGTAAGCAGGTGCAAGCCCACCCCAACCACTCATTCCTTTAGTAAGACTCATAAGACATTTGCTCCAAGCCATTGGTCAGGCCAGGAAAGGCCGTACAGTGAGGGGCAGAAATGGACAACAAGGGTCACAAGGGCTCAGGACGCTGGGCACAGGGGTAGCAGGCTTTGTCCGGCTGAGTGGTTCAAACTTCAGCAAACTAACTAGTAAAGAGGCAAACTGTTTATCCTAAAGAAATTATTCTTTCTGTAAGTAAAATGTGAACGTGATACACAATCCCTACACGTAAGGTGACGGGAGAAGAGACACCTGAGAGGTTTGGGCAGAGCATGCAGGCATGGTGGCGGACTTTGCCTTTTAAACCTAAAGTGGACAGCTACCATTCAGCTTAGTCCCATCCGGCACCCAGTACAACCTAGGAGAACACAGGAAAGGAAAGACAGCAGAAGGGGCACGGTTGCGATGAAAACTACCAGGGTAGTGTCCTCTACACAACCTCTGAGACTGCAGGACTCAGGCGTCTTTCTAGCACAGAAACCAGGAACAACTTTCCCTTCATTTTGCAGAGAGAGTGGACAGTAGGGCGGAGACTGGACTGAACGCAGGTACTGAGTGAGTGACTGGGCTGGAGAGAGAGGCGGGTCCCCTGTGGCCTTCCTTCTCCCTCCCCTCTCTTCCTCCCCGTGGAGAACAGGAGGAGGTGGTCAGGAAAGCGGGTGGGTTCGCTGGGCGCTCTACCCGCCGGGACCCAGGAAAGGGCGCGCTCACACAAGCACATCCCAGGCCAAAAGGGCTCGGGCCTCGGTCGGACATTGTTACCAGGGTAACGGAGCGACCGCACAAAGTACACAACCCCCTCCCCCATCGGGCGCCGGTCCGGCCGGCAGAAAGGGGCGCCCCCAAACGCCAGCGCCCGCGGTATCTCCCCCTCCCCCCAACGCTCCCTCGCACCCCTGCCTCCGGCTCGCCCCTGCGCACTGGCCTCAGCCTCTTCTCCCAACCCCCGCCCCCACCTCCGCCAGCTTTCTGCGGGACCCACGCCCCCGTCTGAAGTTCTCCCAGGCGTCCGCACCCGGCCCCGACCGCCGCGGTGGGGAAGCCGGAGGAGGAGTCCAAGGAGGCCCCAGACGCTGGCTGTCCGTCGGGCGGGCTGCTTACCCCGTCGGGGGCTTGGCCGCCGAGGCTCGCCGAGAGTCCATGGAGCTCGCGGGCTGGGGCACCGGTACTGCTCCGTCCGAGCCGAGTTCGGCGTAGGCAGCGGCCGCCGCCCTCATTCACTTTCTCTGCGCTGACCCATAGTCCGCCCACGCAGGGTGGCGGAGGACCCAAGGGGCTGGAACAGCCGGGCGGGGGCGCGGACTGCGCGGGGAGGGGCTGGAGCGAGCAGCGCGGGGCGGGGGCGTCGGGAACAAGGTGCGCCGCGCCTCCGCGGCCACTGGCCGGCCGCGCCCACCGGAGCGCCGCCCCCGCCCCGCCCCGCCCCGCCCGCGGAGCTGCTGCCTGGCCCAGGCGCGCGTCCCGGGAGTGGGTAGTGCAGCACGTGGGCACCCGGGCGATGTCACGCAATCGCCCTGGCCGCCCGGCAGCGACACCCCGCCCACCGCACCGCTCCTCCAGGGCTATCTGTGGGCCCTCCGCCCTGGGAAGAGTACGCCTTCTCTGAGGCGGGTGGCGTCCTGGAACGTGGACCCGCCGCAGCCTGGAGAAGCCACCAGGCTCAGCGAGGTCGGGCGTTGTAGGCAACACGTAGACGGGGGAGGGTTGAGTTGGAGAATGAGAAGTAGACTTCCAGTGCCGGGCTTCTGCCCTAGAAGCCCAAGATAAAACGGTGTTTGGTTCAAAGAGTATCATGACCAGCAGCATCTGGAAACTTGTTAGTAAGACACCATTTCACTCCTAACCTTCAAGCCTGCCCCCAGCCCGAAGGCATCAGAAACAATGGTGCTTGAGCAGGGCCCAGCACATTCAGCTTAGAGCTCTTGTTAGAAGCACATTCAGCTATGTCTACCTGGTGTGTGGGCTTTGAGGTTGGAGGTGGACTCCTTACAGTGCAGACGTGGCAATCACAGAAAGACCCGTCGTTGGACCACTCTGGAGCCCAAAGCAAGTCAACCAGGGGTCCCTAATCTGCCTGAGTTTCACCCCACCTCCCCTTAATTACCCCGAAGTAAACAAAGAAGATTTGGGTTGCTGTGA
The DNA here is from genome assembly GCA_004024945.1 of Uropsilus gracilis. Classification (NCBI taxonomy): domain Eukaryota; kingdom Metazoa; phylum Chordata; class Mammalia; order Eulipotyphla; family Talpidae; genus Uropsilus; species Uropsilus gracilis. The sequence continues at coordinate 45,963 of PVHY01007923.1, read as the reverse complement.
AAATCTAACCTAGAAAATTACAATTCCATGTCTTTCCCAGGACCATAAGAAGGACCGATAGTCTCATATAAGTGAGTCTGAAAGCTATGGGCCTTAGAAGAGACCTCTCTGGGGTAACTCTTGGGACCCTGGACTTTGATAAGATATCCAAAGAACCTGCACGTTCCCAGGTTTCTTATTAACAGGAGGGGATTAGTCTCCACACAAAATGCAAAGACTTTCAAGACTTGGCCACTTAGGCAAAGCAGGTCCCTAACCTGAATTGCTCTTTCCTCTTCCATTACCTTAACTACCCACATAGCAGATTGGCCACCTGTTCCCCAAATGCCCAGCACTTTCTCTCCTTTCAACCTCTGCCCATGACATCCTGCCACAGGATTAACTCCCTCCTTCCTTCCCTGTCTTGTGCGGATACCACCGCTCCTTGTCAGTATTTCTTCTGAGCATTTATCCTTACTCTGGACACCATATGGAAATGGTCAACCTAAGAGAGAGCCTACATCTAGACTAGAATTTGAGGGCATAACAAAATGGGAACCCACTACAAACCCAGAAAAAAAGCACAGCTCATAAGCTGCAGGGGGAAGTCAGGTAAGAGGTGGGAGAAGAAACAAAACAAAACAAAACAAAACACAGTGTTTCCAATGGAGATAAGGGACCACAGCAGAAGTCAGGGTAGTTAGCTATTGAAGTATCTGTTTCTCAGGGAAATGGTAATGTCAGGAAGAAAATGATTAGAAAGAGGCAATGTTCCACCTCTAATCTGAGATTCAAGTTGGTCTCCTATGAAGGCCAAAGGAGGCCTCAAGCTGGAAGAACACTGATTCTAGAAGACCACCAGCCAATTACCCAAACCTGAAACCACAGGCACCACTGATCTGGGCAGAGTTGTCATAGTGAAACAGAAGGCAGCATCAGACTTTGTATCAGAGGCAGGGTCTGAGTTCCTGGGGTTTTCAACAGCCTAAGTGACCCATGCTGGAGGTGCAGCACGGAGCAGGGAGGCAGGTGGAGAATGGGACCAAGTTTCTCTGTGTACTATAAATCCAACCTTCCCTGCTGGTGAGCATTCCGGTAGACACATACATGTAGAGGTATTTTCCAAAACTGTGAAGCTCAACAGATAATTTTGAAAGTGGAATGTGTATATGTCCTTTGGGGACTGAGACAGAGATAAGCTAGTAAATGCTAAAAGTGACTTTAAAATGCACTAATTTGAATCCCTTGACTCCTTGGCCAATCAAGCTGCCATGATGAAGTCACTGTATACAGAGTAGACATGCCATATGACTCCAGGACACCACCATAGTGACCTGGGGCTCCCCTCATACAGGTTGCAATAAAGTTGAACCTTTGCTCCTTTTATATGCACAGGCTGATTATGTGCCTGCTCCATGTCCCAGACCAAAGTTCTTGGCATCCTAATGCAGTCTTACTGGTTATCACCACTGACCTTGGCTATATAGTTCTGAACTTCCCTGCTGTAAACTCTTGACCCAAGGAAAGGGAGCTATCAAGTGTGGGGGGCATCAAACTAGGTTAGGGACCTCAACCCCTTCCTTTGCTACAGCTGAAACAGTGTAACATTTGCAACTGAAATACAACTACAGCCTTAAAGTGTAGTAACTAAGTAGAAGACAAATCATTGTCTGTGGGGTCTCACCTTCAGAAACAGTTTCAGGAACTGGATTCTTAAATTAACAAAATGGGGTTTATTTAACAACAGGGGAAATAAAGGCCACAAATGACCACCTCCCTCACCCTATATAGTGTCCACAGTATCCAGAAATCATAAACAAAAGGTCACTCATTCAAGACAGTGCTATTCCATCACTGAGGACCTGAAGTACATGGCATACTGGTAAGCAGTGGGTGAGGATACCACTAACAGAGACAGCTGGAGGTGCTCCCAGGTGAGTCACTGAGATGACACCACAACAGCTAGCAGCAGCAGTCTAAAGGTAGGAAAGAACAGCACCAGTTACTGGATCATACATCAGCAGAGAAAACAGCTCTGGTCAGTGCTATTGATGATCAGCAGTGGAAAGTTCTAAGAGGTGAACTGAATACAGTGCCAGTTATCCATCAATAGTGCTGGATAGCATTGCCAGTAGTTTCAGTTACCACCAGTCACCAAGAAGTGTGTCAAATATACTGTGTTAACAATAACAATAATAAAAAATGGTTTGAGATACCGACATCAGTACGTTTGGTGCTCCTTTCAGGTGATGTCAGAGGCCAGGCCTTAAGCAGATGTGGCAGCCTGGTCTTTGTGAAACACTTTAGTTTCTCTTTCTTTGAAAGTCAGCTGCTGGTCCTTATTGTTCCTTCTTCAGAGGCAAGAAACAGAAAGCCTAAGCAGGCTCAGGAACTGCTTTATATCCTCTTCCGGCTCCCCACCCTACCTGCCTGATTCAATCATTTTCAATTCTAAGTGACTGATTGAACTATTTCAGCAACAATCAGCTCATTTTTATGTTTGATTCAAATAATTAACTAATGAGCTGATTGAAAGGATTGGTTCGTCTAGCTGACAACTAGACTGTTCCATCTTGTGATCCAGGTACCAAATATGAAACAGAAAACTTATTGCCTGCCATACCCAACCTTCCCTGACATCGGTGCGAGTTATAGGCTGGTGGCTTCTGAGGAGTCACAGCCAAAGCCACCTTAGTGGAGATGGTGGCTCTCTGCACATGGCTCCTCTTCAGTGGGGTAGGATGTAACCACACAGAGTGGGAGGGGTACATGAGAAGCACTGTGATATGGGTCCCTCTCTGCTGCTGCAAAGTAGGCTCTACTGGGAGTCTACCATATTGACCCAGAACTCCACAGAATTCTTCACTGCCTGTGTTTGGAGCAGTGTAGCCACGTGTTCCTTCCTACAGCCCTAAACCGGAGGCTATAGGGCTAGCTGTTATCTTCTATGCCAGAGCTTTCTCCTGCACAGGACAACCTTGTTTCTGCAGCTTCAATGGGTCTACATGCCCTGGGGCAGCAAGGTAGGAGAACCACTGCCACTAACCATCAAATATGGGCATCTTCAGCCTGAGACCCCATGGGACCACTGGTGGCAAGCGGTAAAGTGCCCCACCACCTGCTGCCTCTTGCACTACATGCAAGCAGCTTCTAGGGGCAGGCAACAGAACATAACTGAAGGGCAGGGGATTGGCTGATGCTGCTAGTGCTATGGTGGCCATCAAGTTAGGCCCATTAAACTGGCCTTCTATGTAGCTGTCTTGCTGCTTTCCACTGCAGGGTGGCCTGGGTGCTGCTCAGAAACAGAGGCTTGGGGGTTTGGGCACTCAAGCTGGGCCAGTGCATGTGAGTGAGGAGAAGGAGGGGAAGGAAAGAGGTGCTACTTGGAGGCTTTATGCTCCAGGTAGCTGGTGGGAACTCCCAATTCCCACTGTTCCCATTGCCCCTTTTAGAGCAGAGTAAGTATGAACTGGCTGCTGGAGCAGTAGGGAAGAAAACTATCAGGATTCCGTAGAGTCCAGGTGGCAGGTTTTGGCAAACATGCCCCATCTTTGCACCCAGTATTCCAGTTTCAGTTCCCTGTGTTCAGCTCTTTAGTGAACAGGAAGGAGCTGGCTCCAGTTTCTGAGCCACTCTTCTGCAATGCACATTTAGACAAGGTATCCAAGAAAGGTCTCAGGGTGATGTAGCACTGCTCTAGCCAGTCAGCCTCTGCAGAAAGTGTCTTTAATGTGTGCCCCCTCTTTCATCTCCCCGCAGCACAGGTCAGTGAGGAGGACTCCAGGCTGTTCCAGGCCCTGAAGTTTTCTTTCAGGGAGAATTGAGTGTATACCAAGCCAGCTGGCAAAGAGGGCAATAGGTCTGGAAATATAGGTTGTGAAACTGGAGACCTAAGACTCAAGCTGATGCATCAGACCATCTCTTCTTCCTGCCACCTAAGCAGCTAGAGCCTTGGAGAAGCAGTAGCAGTTGTATCCCCACCTCCTCACACCAGAGTTGCTGCCTCTGAGATACCCCTCTTCCAGGTGCCAGCTGGGTTTGAGCACTGAACCTCTAAGGATCCAGTAATAGCAGCAACTGTGGCCACTCAGAGCACTGTTTCTGGGCAGTATCCAAGCTGCCTACAACAGAAAGCTGCAGTAGAGATACACAGAGGCTTAGCATGACCAGGCTTGATGGCTGGCCCAGCACTCACCTGGTTTGAGTGCTGGAGCACTCATTCCTCTGTCAGGTGAATGGCCTCAAAAGCTTCTTATGGCTGTGTAAGTAGCAGTGCATGACTGGCATTTTAACACCTACCACCAGTGTGACCCCACTAGGGCTCAGGCTGCAGAGAGAGATGGCCATTGAGGGGGGATAGCAGTTGTTCCTCCATCACACTCTCCCAGTGGAGCCTCATTGAGTCTGCAGGCATAAGGTTGCCCTGGCTGGAGTTTAACTGTCATGTTGACATTAACGTCATTCTTAATAGTGAAAAACTGAGTCTTCCCTTTAGGATTTGGAATAAGACAAGGCTGTACATTCTCACCATTGTTTTTCTTATAATATGGAATTCTAGCTAGAGGAAAAAAAGCAAGAAAAAGACATACAAGGACTCCAAATAAGAAAAGAAGAAAAACAATAGAAAGAACCCTAAAAAAAAAAAAAACACTTTAAAGTAGCAGGTAGCAAAGTTAATAAACAAAAATCAGTAGACTTCCTAAAATAAACAATCAGTTTGAAGAGGAAGAAATTAAAACCATCCCATTTCCAATGGTACCAAATATAAAAAAAATCAAATACCTGGGAATAAACCTAACAAAGCAGGTGAATGACCTATATGTAAGAAAAATTACAAAGTACTGTTAAAATAAATACAGGAAGGCACAAAGAAATGGAAAGACATTATTCATGGATTAGAAGAATTAACATGAAAATGTTCATGCTACAAGAGTCAAGAGACAAAGCTATAAGACTAGCTATTGTGGTGATCTGTCATAAGTTCCAACTACAATGTCTCTGGGCTGGAGAACCCAAACCTTGGTCCAGAGACTGGTGTTGGTAAGGTGCCCTTCTTTACCAATCAATGGGGGAGGAAAGCCATGGAGATGTGGCGGCAGCCCCATGGCAGAACTACAAACCACAAGGAAGGAGAGGAGCTGAACCAACCATCTGCTGAGTCTGTTCCCACCAGGGAACTTCTCCACTGACAGTGGCAAAGAATTGACTTTCCAACTCCAGATGTTAGAACCATATGGCACAGAAGGAGCATCATATGATAGACATTGGAAAGATGGAGGCAGCCAGTGTAAAAAAGGAACCACAGCTAATTGAAAGCATGGCCAGCAGCAGCAGCAGCAGCATCACCTCCTACACCAAAACAAATTAATCCCAGCTGGGAACACCTTGGTTGCTGGGTGGACTCAGGAAACTGAAACTTGCTGGCAACACTGAGTCTGCTTGCAGCTCCTCTGGAGAGAACTACTACATTAGCCATCATCACACCACCAGATAGGGAACCCACAGCCATCTTAGACCACGCTAACTACAACCAGGAACACTTTGGATGTTGGGGAGACTCGGGGGATTGAAACTGTATGCCACTGCTGCTGCCATTCACAGGTGAGGAGACTTTGCTTACACTGGGTGCAGGAGCACAAGTCCTTACCCCACACAACCATTCCCTGAAGGGACTCCTCTGGAAAACCTAGCTGGGAAGAGTAAAAGTTTACCTGGTAAGGACAGTTCACACAGCTTGGACAGTTCACCCCATCCCCACATGGATACTCTCAACTGAGTAATGTCAGCTGAGAAGTACAGATTACTCAGAAGGGGAGAGCCCCTCTATCCATCAAGGGAAAAACTCATTTCTCCACACCCTTTTTTGTTTGTTTTTGTCCTGTTTTATTTTTTCTTTCCTGTCTGTATATCCTTTTGGTATCTTTCTGCTGTTTGTTTTCCTCTCTTCCTCTCTTTATTACCTTTTTTCCTTCTTATCTTTCTTCTCTCCTATATTTTGTCTTTCTCCCCTTTTTTCCTTCTACTTTGAACACTGCCCATTTTTGGATTGCCTCTCCTCTCTGTTCCCCACCCTTTATTTTTCCTTCTTTCATTTCTTTTTTGTTTCTTCTTTTTCCCTTATTTCTCTCTCAGTTCTCCCTTTTCTCACCTCTCTTGCAGGGACAACCTTGAAAGTTAAAAAGACCTTGGGAAGAGCAGCCTATCAAGTCCAATGGTACCACCCTGAGGGCCACAGCCTAGAGAGACCTAACAACTAAACACAAAAGTTCACTCCACACAGCCAGCAGGAACCTCACAGTAGATTGACTCCCACTTTGTGCCTATCAGGGCACCTACCACACAGCCCAAGGCCTGGGACCCCTCTCCACAGAGTGAGGGTTAGATACACAAGAAACCCTGGGGGCAAATTATAGCTCCTATCAGCACTTGCCACTGCAGAAGAGTACCCAGGCAAAAGCTTCAGAAAAGCTCCACACTTAAGCCCCTCCTGATATAACATTATCCTGGGAACCCTGCCTATAGACATCAACCACCTGGCAGTCACAAGCCCAAGTGGAAACCACAGGAACATCCACCTTTAATTCTAGTGGCCCAAAACTAGACAGGAGTGACCAGAGTCCTGTTGGCTACTAGCAATGTACTAGTTGACAGAAGCTGAGGAGGAGCAGGAATCTGCACTGTTACCTCTGCAAACCAGCAGCCCAGTCACTAGACAGATGTCGGACTCAGCAAGATCTCCAAGCAATCATGCTAACTGGCATCAGCACACGCAGAATAAACTCAAAGGCAATGTATGGGATGGAAGAAAAACACAAATGATCAAACAAATGTCCAGGGATTAATACACCACAGAAAGAAAGTCAGCCCACTGAAATCAGCAACATGAACACAGAAGACTATATTGACCGAATGAAAAAGAATTCAGAGCCACAATAAGAAAAATGCTAAAAGATTTAAGAGAAAGGTCAGAGAGGGAAATGCGAGCACTGAAAAATATGAGAAAAGGCAGAAAAAAAATACAAAACAGTATCTAAGAGGAAAGTAGAAAAATAAAGTAATGAAAAATTTGCAGACTGTAATCAACAAATTAAAGAATGAAAATGAAACCTAAAAAAATTAAATGGAGGAATTTAAGAAAAACCAAGAAGAAAGAATGGAAGAAAATGAAGAATTTATCAGTACTCTCAAAGACTCAGAGGTAAAAATAATCCAAGGAGGAAGAGATAAAAAGGAAGAAGACTGAAAAAAACTCCAAGAATTTTCTGATATGATGAAAAAAAAGAAATATAAGAATCATGGGGGTCCCAGAAGGAGGGGAGAGAGACAAAGGAACTGAGAAATTATTCAAGGAAATAATTGAAGAAAACTTCCCAAGTGTGAAGCAAGAAATGAAAATATAAATACAGGAAACTAGAAAAACACCAAATTACCATAATGAAAACAAAGTTACTGCAAGACACATAATAGTAAAATTCCAAAAATCCAAGACAAAGAGAACATAATGAAGCTGATAAGAGGCAAGAAAAAGATAATTTATAAAGGAAAACCTATAGGCTCACATCAGACTTCTTGAAAGAAACATTTTGGACAAGAAGAGACTAGAGCAATGTATTTAACAAACTCCAAAAAAATAAATAAATAAAAAGAATGCCAGTCAAAGATACTTTATCCTGAAAAGCTCTCATTCATCTATGAAGGAAAAATATGGAACTAAGAAAAAGTAAGTCTTCAGAAACTCACTTCTACTAAATAAGACATGTTACAAGAAGCTTGAAAATTTAAACCAAGAGAGGAACAAACAAGGAGAACATAAAAAGATAATGAATAGAACAACAAAAAGATGAACTAAATGACAAGTATGCACTTCCATGTATGAACAATCACCCTAAATATTAATGGACTAAATGCACCAATAAAAATACAGAGTAAGAATCGATTACAAAACAGACCCATCCTTCTACTATCTCCAGAAAACATATCCAGCTGCTAAAGATAAACATAGATTGAAAGTAAAGGGTTGGAAGAAAATCCTGCAAGCAAATGGACCCCAAAAGAAGGCAGGTACATCCACACTTATATCTGACAAAATAGACTTCAAACTAAAAAAGGTGACAAGAGACACAGATGGCCACTATATACTGTACACCAGGAAGACATATCAGTCATTAATATATATGCACCAAATGAAGGAGCACCAAAATACAACAGACAATTGCTAACACTTTGAAAAAAGACACTAGAGAAAATACACGTGTAGTAGGACACATTAACTTCCCCACATCCCCATTCTCACCAAGAGATAGATCAATGAAACAAAGACTAAGCAGGGACATAGTAACTCTAAATGAACACCTAAGCCAAATGGGCCTAATAGACATCGATAGGACACTGCAGCCAAAATAATAATAATAATAATAATAATAATAATAATAATAATACACATATTTCTCAAATGCACATGGATCATTCTCTAGAATTGACCCTAATCTCTTGGGCCACAAGACCACCATCAACAAATTCATGAAGATTGAAATCATACCATCTATTTTCTCTGACCATAAATGTATCAAACTAGAAATCAACGATGTAAAGAAGAACTGGAAACCTCCCATTTCTTGGAGACTGAAGTCATCATTAAAAAGAGTGAAAAATAATGAAAAAATAAAAGAATCCAACGATGCATAAAAAGCATTATTCATCATGACCAAGTGGGATTTATCCCAGGGGCAGTGGTTCAACATGTAGATATTAATTAACATAATTCACCACATCAACAAAGAGAAAACCAAAAGCCACATGATCATTTCAATAGATGCAGAGAAACTGCCATCGAGCTGGCAGGTAAGGGGACGCAGGGGCCGGGCGGGACCCCCGGAACTGATTGGCGTGGGGCAAGACTGGATCCATCCTTGGTCCAGGAATAGTGGGAGGGGGTGAATGATACCTTTTCTACTTCACCCTCACTCCACTTAGCTCTCAGGATGACTAATAGCATAAACGTGCACACAGTGACATAGAATGGATGAGGGGCCAGAAAAGACCCTGTGCATACACATGTGTGGGACACAGGACAAGGATCATTCAGAAAGATAGTAGATGCTGGAATGAAGAAACCACTGTGGTAAAGACCTATCAGACCTTCATCTATGGCTTCACCGGAAGCTGATGAATCAAAACCCCATGTGGAACTTGCCACCCAAGGAAACATGGCTCCCTCCCAAAGCCTTGGGAGAGGAAGCCTGAGAGTCAGGGTATTGGCTTCACAGCAAATCTTCAAACAGACGGAGAGGAGATGACCTGCAAGGTCCATCAGTGGATGCCTGCCCTCATCGAGAAACTTCATCACTGACAATGGCAAGGGGAAAGGATCCCCAAAGTCAGAGGTCAGAGAGAAGAGGTGTAGAGAGAGCGGAATGACAAGGAGATCATACTGGAACCAGCAACTAGAAGACATCAATAGACCCCAAACCAGCATGGACTGGCTGCCCAATACAAAGCTAAGGATTGCAAACCATCAAGCACAATGTGCCATGGCCCTATAACACAGTCCCTCATCCCACAAATAGACACAGCTACAGAAAAAGAGACCAAATGACCAATGAACACAACATAAACCAAAAAAGGACAATGAGTGGAGACTGAGTGAACATAAGGGGGTGGGGGATGGAGGAGGGAAGGCATCCCAGTAACCATTTACCTATGTAAGAAATTAAAAGAACTTAGAAATTAATTAATTAAAAAGGGGAAATTAAAACTTTAGTTAAAGACATTCTCCTAAAAAAAAAAATAGATGCAGAGAAAGCATTTGATAAAGTCCAACACCTGTTCATGATAAAAGCTCTTAAAGAATTGGGAATAAAAGGAACATAACTCAAATAATAAAAACCATCTAAACAAATATATAACAAACATCATCCTAAATGGGGAAAAACTAAAATTATTTCAATTAAGATCAGGAACCAGGCAAGGATGCCCACTCTCTCCACTACTTTTTAACATCATATTAGAAGTACTAGATAGTGCAATAAGCCAAGAGAAAGACATAAAAGTGATACAAATAGGAAAAGAAGACTTAAAGCTATCACTATATGCAGATGATATGATTCTTTATGTAGAGAACCCCAAAAAATCTACAGAAAAACTGCTTGAAACAATAAACCATTCTGTAAGGTAGCCAGTTACAATTTCAACACACAGAAGTCAATAGCTTTCCTATACGCAAAAAGTCAAGCAGCAGAAGAAGAAATTTAAAAAAACCATCCCATTTACCATCGCACTGGAAAAAAAAAAAAACCTGAGAATAAACCTAACAAAACACACGAAAGAACTACACAAAGAAAACTTTAAAACACCGCTGAAAGAGATAGAAGACATAAGGAAATGGAAAGATATTCCCTGCTCATGGATTGGAAGAATTAACATCATCAAAACGACCATCCTACCAAAAGCAATCAACAGATTCAACACAATACCTATAAAAATTCCAATGACATTTTTTAAAGAGACAGAACAAAAATTACTGAAATTTATATGGAATAACAAAAGACCTCAAATATCAAGAAACATCCTAGTCAACAAAAGAGAAAATGGAGGTTATTACTATCCCAGACTTCAAATTATACTACAAAGCAATAGCAATTACAACAGCATGGCACTGGTAGAAAAACAGTCTGACCAATGGAACAGAATTGAGTACCCTGAAATAAAACCACACATATATAGCCAACTAATCTTTGACAAAGGAGTGAAAAACTTACATTGGATCAAGGACAGCCTCTTCAATAAATGGTACTGGGAAAACAGTACCAAGATATGCAAAAAAAAAAAAAAAATGAACCAAGCCACCTCCCTCATACCTTTACAAAAAGGAAGACAAAATGGATAAAAGACTTGGATGTAAGACCTGAAATCATTACATACATTAAGGAAAACTTGGACAAGTTTTCAAATCTTTGTTTTGTCGAGTTTTGTCCAAATTTTCAAATCCATTTCTGCACACATCTCCAGATGGCAAAAAAGTGAAGGAAAACATATAAACACAAGAGACTTAAGGAGCTTCTATACAGCAAAAGAGACAACAGACAAAACAAAAAGTAACCCAATTGAGAGGGAGAAAATTTTTGTCCTTCACAAAAGTGATAAGGGATTGATAACAAAGATCCTCAAAGAACTCACACAACTTAGCAAAAACAAAGCAAGAAACCCTGTCCAAAGAGGGGACAAGAAGTAAAAAGACACTTCTCTAAAGAGGAAATACAAATGACCAACAGGCACATAAAAAATTGCTCACTGTCACTAGCAATCAGAAAAATGAAAATTAAAACCATAGTGAGATACTATCTTACACCAGTAAGAATGGCCCGTATCAAAAATAAACAAGAAAACAAAACAAAACAAAAAATGGACAACAATAAGTGCTAGTGGGGATGTGGAGAGAAACACTCTTACACAGCTGGTGGGAATGTAAATTGGTCCAGCCACTATGGAAAGCAGTGTGGAGGATGCTCAAAGTAATGAAAATGGAACTACCATTTGACCCAACAATTGCTCTTTTGGAAGTCTACCCAAAGGAGACCTCACAGTGTGTGCAAAGGGACACCTGTATTGGATGTTTATAGCAGCACTATTTATAATTTCAAGGACACAGAAACAACCCAAATGTCCCAAAACAGATGAATGGATGAAAAAGATGTGGTATATATACACAATGGAATATTACTTGTCAATTAAAAATGACAAATTTGATGGATTTATGATACATGGATGTACCTAGAAGAAATCATATTAGCAGAAACAAGTCAGAAAGCAAAAGACAGAAAGCAAATGGTTTCATTAATATATGGGACATAGGAAAAACAAATAAAGGCCAGTAGGAAAAGTCAAAACAAGCTAAAAACCAAACTTTAGTACAATTCAGTGGTGGGGCAGGTGAGGGAGGGAACAATCAGGGAGGGGAGAGCCCAGGGGATTACAAAGATGTTAATTAACTATAAATATATAAGTAAGTTATTTAAAATTAAGAAAAAAAAAAGAAATAAAAAACACTTTGAGATGAATGACAATGAGGATACAATCTTCCAGAACATATAGAGTGCTGCAAAAGCAGTAATGAGAGTAATAAAAGCAGCAAAAGCAGTAATAAGAGCAGTAATAAGTAATAAGCAATACATTCCCACATCAAGCAACAAAACATGATCTCACTTCTAAGAGAAATAAAGATTAATGAAAAATCCAAAAGCAAGTGAAAGGAGGGAAATAATAAAAGTTCAAATAGAAATAAAAAAGATAATAAAAAAATCAATAAAACAAAAATCTGGCCTTTGGAAAAATAAACAGAATAATAAACCTCTAGTCTGTCTCACAAAGAAGAGAAGGAAAAAAACACAAATAAATAGAATAATAAATGAATGATGAGAAATTGCAATAGACAAAGTAGAAACCCAGAGGATAATTAGAAATTGCTACTAACATCTCTATGCAAACTAGTTCAACAACCTTGAGGAAGTCTACAAATTTTTAGAAACTTCCATCAAAAATTGGTTAAAGAAGACATAGAAGCTTAAACCAATCTTAAGCAGTAAAACTGAAACATCAATAAAACTCCCTTCCCAAAACAAAAAGTCCTGGACCAGATGGATTTACAAATGAGTTCTAATAGATATTCAACTCTTTCAAAAATAGAGACAGAATGAATACTAGCAAATACATTCTACAAAGCCAATATCACACTAATACCAAGAACAAAGAAAGACAACACAAATAAAGAAAACCACAGGCCAATCTCCCAAATGAACACAGATGCAAAACTTCTCAACAGAATCCTAGCAAATAGAATTCAGCAATGTATAAGAAAGTTAATACACCATAACCAAGTGGGAAACAATGATGGTTCAATACCCAAAAATCAATTAATGTAATATAATACAGCAAGAAAAAAAGAAATAAAAAGCACATGATCATTTCAATAGATACTGAGAAAGCATTTGATAGACTTCAACATCCATTTATGATTGAAATTCTGGGGATAGAATCAGCATGCCTTTACATATTAAAATCAATATATGACAAATCCACAGCCAATATCAACCTAAATGGTGAAGATATAAAATCCTTCCCTTTGAGATTGGGACCAAGGAAAGGCTTCTCATGTCACCATTGCTCTTCAGTATAATACTGGACATCCTAGCTAGTGCAAATAAAGCAAGAGAAGGACATACAAGAAATCAACTAGGGAAAGAAGAAGCAAAACTGTCACTGTTTGCAAATGACATGATAATTCATATAGTATAAAAATGAGTTTAAATGCCCTTGCAAGATTGAGACCAAAGTGTTAACCACTAAGCCTAAAAGTTGGCTTGAGATGCAGGCATCTCAAGGTTGAAGAAGACTCCACTAGGTCTTTGTAGAATTTTTTCTAACTTTTGCTAACTCAGGCCAGGCTGTATATGTGTGGGAAAGCTAAAAGCATGATAATAAACAGACACAGCTGCCTCCCCTCCCCTTAATTGAGAGAAAATCAGCTTGTGCAAAAGAATAGAATTTATCCAAGGTGAAAAGGCCTAGTCCCATGGAGGAATTATTTCTAAGAGATGTCCAGAGTGTCACAAATTGTATTTTATGCCAATTTTGTGTATTCTATGCCAATTTTGTACTACATCATGCAGGAAACTGCCTCTATATGGCTCTATGTGGAAAATGTATTTTGAGCTTTTGCAAAATCTATGAATTGCCTGCATCAACGAAGCTCGAGCCCTTGGGTCTGACTTTCCTTCTGAGACCCAAGTGCCCTCAGCTGAGTCTTTTAAAAAAGACATTCCTGTTTGCCTATTTCTCTGAGAGTCTGTGTCTGTGGTGGTTTAACAATAGAAAACCCAAAAAACGCTACAGAAAAGCTAATGAAAGGTAGCTGGGTACAAAATCAGCACACAAAAATCATTTGCCTACTTACATGCAAAAAAAATCAGTCCAAAGAAAAAGAAATTATGGAAACCACTCCATTTGCAATTACACTAACAAAAATTAAATACTTGGGAAAAATCTTAACAAACGATGTGAAGGACCTATACAAGAACTATGAAACATTGTTAAAAGAAATAGAAGAAAACACAAAGAAATGGAAACATCCCATGGTCATGGATTGAAAGAATCAACATTATCAAAATGGCCATCCTACCAAAAGCAATCTACAGGTTCAATACAATTCCAATAAAAATCTCAATGACATGCTTTAAAGGAATAGAACAAACACTACTGGGGTTAATATGGAATTATTGAAAAAAACTTCGAACAGCCAACACTCTCCTGACCAAAAGAAGAATGGAGGAATTGAACTCCCAGACTTTAAATAATACTACAAAGCCATAATTATTAAAACAGTATTGTACTAGGAAAAAAAAACATACACACAGACCAATGGGACAGAATTGAAAGTCCAGAAATAAAGTCATACATGTATGGTCAACTAACCTATGACAAGCGGGCAAAAAACATACATTGGAACCAGGATACTCTCTTCAATAAATGTTGCTGGGAAAACTGTACCATTACATGCAAAAAAAATAAATGTAGACAACTCCCTCACACTATGCACATAAACTCAACATGGATAAAAGACTTGGACATAAGACCTGAAATCATAAAATATATAGAAGAAAACCTAGGCAAAACACTCCATGATCTTTTTCACAGAAATAGCTTTCAGAACACATCTATACAAGCAAAGAAAATGAAGGGAAATATAAGCTCCTGGGACTATACAAAGCTAATTATCTGCACATCAAAAGAGACAATATCCAAAACAAATAGACACCCAACTGAATGGGAAAAAATTTTCACACTACACTCAAATGACAGAGGTCTGATATTAAAGGACCACAAAGAACTCACTTAACAAAAGTGAAACAAACTTAACAAAAGTAAAACAAAAAGTCCACTAAAGAAAATGGGGAGTAGTGTTTAAAAGACCTCCAATGTGGAAATATAGATGCCAATAGACATAGGAAAAACTGTTCAACATCACTATAATCATGGAACTACAAATCAAAACAGAATGAGATACCCTACCACCTGATACCAGTAAGAATGGCCCATTAAAAAACAAACAAACAAACAAACAAACAAACAAACAGGCAACAACAAGTGCAAGCAAGGATGTGGGGAAAAAGGAACACTTTCACACAGCTTGTGGGACTGCAAACTTTTCCAGCCACTACAGAAAGCTGTGTGGAGAAACCTCATTACTGAAAATCGAACTACCATTTGATCCATCAATCCCACTTCTGGTTCTCTACCCAAAGGTTACAAAAACGCTAATTTAAAAGGACACCTGTACTTGGAAATTTATTGCAGCACTATTTACAATAGCCAGAATATGGAAACAACCAAAATGCCCAAAAAACAGACAAATGAATCAGAAAGTTGTGGTATATGTACAAATGGAACATTATTCATCAATTTAAAAAGCCAAATTTGATGCATTTGTGAAAACATGGATGGACCTAGAAGCAATCATGTTAGTGGAAATAATTCAGAAAAGGAAAGGAGGCCACCAGAACTCTGAAGGGCCCTTCTGTTACCCAGGGCTTTGCATGTGTAATGTTGGTTCTTATCAGCAAAACATAGTCCATTTAAATTCCCTCTCTTGGGACACATTGTCCCTTAGCTTCTGCAATTTTATTTTGCTCCACTTTATAGCAATTACCTTGGGAGAGTGATCTATGTTCCTGGTCCTTCTCTCAATTCTACTCCCTTTAGGTAGCTCCAATACAAACCCTGTCCAAGTCAGGTGGGGGCAAGCAAACACAGCTCTGTGTATTGCTCTATGAAATCCAGGTGTTTAAAATTTCAAAAATGTAAAGGAAGGCATCAAGATTATGAGGGAGGAATATGGGACCCCAGAAAGTTGTAGATTGAAAAGATGCTAAATAGAACTTTAAGATTTTAATATTAAAAATAACATTTAGAAATGTTTTCAACTAATCTCAGATTCACAGATAAGTTGCAAAATTAGCAGAGTACTTGTGTAAGTATATACTTGTTACATAACACATTTTTAATAAATAAATACACTTTTGCATAACATTAGCACTACTATCAAAACAAGGAAACTGACTCTGACAGTCTATATGAACAAAACCACAAGTGTTAGCTGATTTTCACTGATCTTTTTCTCTTCGAGAATTCTAATCCTGCCTCCCTTGTTGCATTTACTTTTCATGTCACTACAGCCTCTTCTGATGTTATTTTTGGTAGTGTTGCTCAATTCAGTTTGTCTGATGTTTTCTTGTAATTAGATGAAGACATTTTGGACAAAAATGCCATAGACTTCTACGGTTTTCAAGCAGACTAATTTCTATGTGACAGTATTCTAGGAAAATAAAAAACAAAAACATATGTTGACTTATTTAAAATCCTCAAAAAATATCCCCATGAGATAATGATGTACTCCACTTTACGCATGTGTAAATGGGGTCTATCATTGTGGGAGTTCACACAGTTAGTGAAGAATTGTGAGCCTTGAGTCCCACCTCCAGAGACCTGAGCTTGGTTATAAGAAGGGCTCTACCAGGACTGTTGGCAGTTGGTGAAGGAAAAAGTGACTGACAGTGCTTTTAGAGTGTGAGCTCCTCAGAAGGTGGGCTTCAAGAAAAGATGAAACAACACAGGACAGTGCTGGTCCCATATGTGACACTAAGAGCCCATCTTAAAGTAAACAATACTGTTTAACTGTCTGCATTCTTAGACATATCATTTTTCATCTTAACTTTTTGTCCCATTTGTCTAGTTCTATTTTCATATAGGAGTTAAAAACTGGAAAGTTAGAATTCAGTGAAAAGTTTTTGAATTATAAGCAGTTAGGTGGAAAACAATATCAAATAAAAACTGGTGTAGAGAAAATGAGGAGCCTGTAGTGACAACTCTCAGTTCTCATCTTTGAAAGTTAATTGTAACATGCATGCTACAGATATCCTGTCCATTATCATTGGGGCTTGTTAATAAGTGGAGAAAAAAGTTGTGTTGTTTGACTCTATGCTGTTACACAACAAATGAATTACTTTCTCCTAAATGCAAGACAAATTAGTGACTCCTCATGATCCCTTTGTATTGAATAGCAAATGTTTTAACATTTCATTGAATATTGACCTACGGTGTGCTTTCTTATGAAACACCTTAATAAGCAATTATTTTATATAGACACTTTACATCACATGCATCCCAATGCTACTGGCCTGAAAAATACACCCAGAGAGTGGCTATCAAGGGATCAGTGAAGCCTAGTGTAAGAGAATGGATCTTTTTCAGCCATTGAGATTGGGTCCAGTATTGTTTAACTTCTTTATCAATGACCAGGGTGAGATATAATGGAAAGCATGTTTTGTACATGTGCAACTGATAAAGAGCTAGATGGGGACAGTAGGGTTCCACAATAGGTTATAGTTCAATTTACTCTCGGTAAATTGTAGCTCCCATAATTCAGCAAAACACATTGGCCAGACACTAAGGGTGGGGGGGAAAAGAACTATAAAGACGATGGAATATATTTTAGCAGTTTGTTAATGACTGGGACCAAAGCAGTAGTTCCAGGGGGAAGGTTATGTTTACTGTGCACAGTCAATGGAATAATTCATTACAGTTGTACCTACTTAGAGACCAATGAAGTGACTGATTGAACAAAAGAAAGTTGGACAGGTGTAGGTGACTTAGAAATGATGCCACCCAATGTTAGAATGGGAGGAGCAGAAATTGAGCTAGCACTCTTAGGGATTGTTATGCAACTGAGTCATACTAAACAAGAGGATATACCTCTGTAATATGGAAAATAAATAAGAAAGGTAAGCAAAAGCAAATGAATTAGTCATTTAACTTCATATAAAGTAAATGTAATATAGACATGAGTGAGTTATATAGACAATGCAGAACTAAATGTAAGGAAGGTAGAAAAAGCTACAGGTGGAAGTTATGACATATAAGAGAATCAAGACTCATTTGAAAATGGTAACAAGGCAAAAGTGGCTGTCAGTTTTCATATATTAAATCCATTCTATATTCTTTGAAATCTATTCAAAGAAGTAAATAATTGTATGTATTACATAAAAAGTTACGTGAATAGGGTGGGATCATCTTTTAAAAAATTTTTTATTAATCAATTTGTTGTTTACATATTCATGCATATAAGTATATATGTGTATATATATATATATATATATATATATATATATATATATATATATATATATATATATATA
>PVHY01007923.1:0-27639 GCA_004024945.1 Uropsilus gracilis | reverse complement strand
CTTATTTTGGGTTTTTCCTGGCCTTTTGCTTGTTATTCCTATATCCATCTACAGGTGAGAGCATATGGTTTCTATCTTTCTCTTTTTGACTTATTTCTGCTAATATAGCTCCCTTTAGGTCCATTCCATGTCATCACAAATGTCTCATATTTTCATTGCAGAGTAATATTCCATTTTGTAAATATGTTACATATTTTTCAACCATTCATCAGTTTGGGGCCATTTGGGTTGTTTCCACATCTTGGAAATTGTAAATAGTACTGTGATAAACATCTGAGTACAAGTGTCTTTTTGAATTAGTGTTTTTGTATCCTTTGGGTAGATTTCCAGTAATGCATTCGCTGGATCTAATGGTAGTTCCATTTTCAATAGCTTGAGGGTATTCCACACAGACTTCCATAGTGGCTGGACCAGTTTGCACTAGGGTGAGATCATCTTCAATATTTTTATATTGGTCTATAAGTAACATATCATAAAATTCACTTTTTTTGTCATTTAGGTGACAAGTTCACTGTATTGTAGGCAATTCAGTGATAGCTCTTTTAGCAAAACTAAGTAGACTTTTTAGTAGACTAAAAAGTCAAATTCTTTTTTTCTCATTTGCCATTTATGTATTTACTTATTTATTTATATATATGTTTTACACCATTGTCTACCCCAAGTTTTTCCCACCACCTTATCACCCGTGAACCATCTTTATCTTTTGTGTCCATCCCCCCTTGCTCTATGCTTCATTTTTGTTGACAGTTTAATTTTTTCTTGTCCATTTGTTGTTTTTTTTTTGTTTTCCCTATATACTACATATAAATGAGACCATCCAATATTTCTCTTTTCATCAGTTAAAAAAGATGAGCATGCCATTTACGGCAACATGGATGGAGCTAGAAGGAATCATGTTAGCAGAAATAAGTCATAAAATTAACTTTCTAAAGTCTCTTTCTGTCAATGGTTAGGTCAAATCACTTCTAGATCTATGACCGAAGTAACAAAACCCACCAAAAACAAATAAAATGGATTTGATTATCTGGGAGAGGAGAAAAGAATTAACACAGAGCATGGAGAATTTCCAAAGCAAAGGATTTTTTCTTTGACCATCTGATTGAAAAGGGTTCAACTGTGCTTTTGTCAAAGCAGTGCAATATTTCTGGAGTGGATTTTCTAGCTAAGGGATACTAAACCAGATAATGAAGTTTCTGCCTAAAAGAACTTTTGAAATTAAAGTAAATTCAGATGTTACTGGCAAGCATACATTTGGCCTTGTAAAGCAAAAAGATTATATCCTATGATTTTAGGCCTTAGTGTGTATATTATTTGATTTTGGCATTGGTCAATTTTATGTTAAAATGTGTAAATTTATAGACAGAAACAATACAGCAGTAGAAAAAAACAGTCATTTGGTTTTATCAGTATTATGTATCAATATTACATTTATTGGTAAATGTAATATTTACATTTGGGTCAGTGTAATGTAAATGTAATATTTTCTTATATTCTGAAAGAATAAACAAATCAGCTGCTGAGTGTCTCTTCTATCTTTCATTGAACAATAATCCTCAGTGTCAGAGTTTTTAATCAGCTATCATGAAGTCAGTGACTCAGTGTTAAACATCACACAATAGAACTAACTTATTATCAATTTCAAGTAAGCTAGATGGAAAAAAGAAATCTTTTGATGGTCTTCCATAAGTAATGTGACTGATATCCTGTTAGTTCTGACTGTGGAGACATTGCCCTCCTGCATTGATAAGAAAGACCCTTTATTTACTTACTTATTTTACTTCTGTGATAATCATCTTTTCTGGAAAGGGCAAAGGTGGACAACAGCTGTGGAAGTACTTCAGAGATGGTGTCAACTATTTTCACATCATTTGGTATCTAACAGATATACCTGGTGAGTGCCCCCCAACACCAGGTCCTTGAAATTACTTAGACAGTTGGGAAAGTTGATGTTGTCTCAAGGGAAAAGGAAAAGAATGTCTATTTGTGGTGTCCAACCAGAGTATCAAGTAGCTTTTCACTGCTACTTAAGGTGATTAGAACCCAGATTTCTGTTTTATCTCTTTCACAAGTTAAGGTGATTCTCAATGTTTCTATGTATTTAGATGGAAATACAAGAAGGTGTCAGCTCTTATTAGGTTGACAAATGAGCCTGCCCAAATTTTCATGTTCCTCATTACACTTTTAACCTTCAACCTTTACTTCCTGCTTTCCTTTATTGCTTTAGGAATTAGGCCACTTCCTTATCTTACTACAAACTAATCAAAATGCTAGAACAATACAATTTTTAGAGCCTGATATAGACCTTCTTCCACCGTTACAGGGCTGATTAATGCTGATCTATGCTGATCTAGCTATATTATTTTGGCATTTCTAAAAAGAATTAGGTTAGTGCTTTTCAGGGTAACATTTGAATTTTGATATATATTTAATATCTTATATAACTAATTAGATATATATATATATACTAATTTCTAACCAACTTCTAACAAGCAGCTGCAGATTGGAATGGCTATATTATTTTGGCCTTAAAATTTTTTTCCATTAGATAATTTGCACATGCCATTAAAATCCAATCTGAAACAATTCCTTAGCAATAAAATATAATCACTGCCCATGTGTTTGGTCATTTTATTGACTTTTTCACACAGAATTTTTTCATTGAATTATTTTATTGATAATTATCCCTAATAATGATCCTATTTGTGTAACTTTATATACATCTTCACACATATATTTATACATAGATTAAAAACATGCACAGACATACAGGGAGAGAGTGAAAGAAGTTTAATTAAATGTTGAAAGCTTCTGATGTTGAATTTGTGGCCATTTTTAACATCTAAAAATTATCCTACTATTTGCAAAGTTAAAAAAAGTTTTATAAAATTAAAAAGTTATTTTAAAAATATTTGATACACTCAACTAATATTCACCCTTCTTCATGTCCCTATGATGAAATTAAGGTGGTAAATACAAAAACATTTTCAAGTTTTCAAATTGAGGAAATGAGTGAAATTTATTCATTCACCCATTCTTCCATTGTTTGGAAGCTCATGCATTTGTCGAAGACTGGATGACCAACATTGTTGGAGAAAAGACATCTTGATATAGACTTTGTTAAAGTACATGCATTATTTGTATTTCTATAAATGAACTATACCATATCCTCAAATAACCTTGTTCTTTATCAAGTCAATGAGAGAAAAAGAATCCTGGCCAAATTGAACAAAGCAATGTTACTTGAGGATATCACTTCATTATAAAACATTTTATATAACTCACCTAGTATTATAATTAAAAAATATATCTTATTACTTTAAAAGTAAAATACAAGAAGAAAAACAATTGTATGAGTTAGTTCATCTTGTTTCCTATGTTTTCCCAGTTCTCACAGATAGGGAGATATTTCCCGTTTTAGACTTCAGTTTTTTTTTATTTGGGCAATAATTTTTTTTTTTTTTGAGACTAGATTTCACTATTTTTGCCCATGGAACCGCAGGCTTATCTTGCCCGGGGTACCACGAACTCAAGCAATCCCAGGCTCAGCTTCCCAGGTAGCTGGGATTACAGGCACGCACCACCACGCCCACCTATTTTTTGGGAGGGACTAGGTCTCGTTGTGTTGCTCCGAGCAGCACTCAAACCGAGATCCCTAGCCCCATTGCTTCATAGGCTGAAGCTTACAGGCATGAGTCACCGTGCCTGGCTTGGGCAATAACTTCCCATAATCAAAAAATAAATGCATTTCAAAACTAGAAAAAAGAATCGTTACCAATGAGGTGGTATGATTATACATTCTCTACATGTGTAGTGAAAAGAATGATGCCATATGACTGTAATAGGATCCTCTGTTTGATCCTCTGAAATGTTTAATTTGGTTTTTACTTTAGACATGTGTTTGTGATAGTACTGTAAATTATCTCTCCCTTTTGGTTAAAGGGAATTTGAGAAGATAGCAGTACATAGGATCTCTAGCTTACTCATTCTTTTTCTCTCACGTGCAATTTAAATACATTTCTGCCGGGCACGGTGACTCGTGCCTGTAAGCCTCAGCCTATGAAGCGGCCGGGACTAGGTATCACGGTTCGAGTCCCACCTGGGGCCCATAGTGAGACCTAGTTCCAAAAAAAAAAAAAAAAAAAAAAATAGCTGGGCATGGTGGTGCGTGCCTGTAATCCCAGCTACCTGGGAAGCTGAGCCTGGGGATTGCTTGAGTCTGTGGTACCCCGGGCAACGAGAGCCTGCGGTTCCACAGGCAAAAATAGCGAGACCTAGTCTACAAAATAAATAAATAAATAAAAATAAACTCATTTCTAAAGAAAAGGGGAATACTGGCTGAATGGAAGAAGTTATTAATTAATAATTGCTTTAAATTGATGCTAAGAATAAAAGAAAAACATTCATGATCATTCTTCATCTATAATCTGGACAGCAGTTTGTAGGATCCTAAGTGCATTCACTGAAACTGTCACACCAGCTACCTGCAAGTGAGAGATTCATGTTGAGCCTTGAGAATAATGAGCACATAAGTAGCTGAAGTGTCTCTTTCTGAATCTGATGTTCCCATGACACACAATACAGTCTGTCCAGAGCCTGGGCTACTCACTTTTCAGGCCTGAACTATGATAGCACCTTCCAAATAAGGAAAAGGAGAGCAGTGTGTGCATTGTCAATGCAAGTATTGAGTTTCAATCCACGAGGAAGAAAGTACAGGATCCCTGGTATCAAGTTAGCCTTGGCATTCTAGCACTTCGGGAAATTTCAGGCTCTGTGTGGTAATTCCTTGTTCATAAGTGAATCTTTCCTTTGGATGGAAAAGTCCCACATGTGGGCTATACTCATGGAATATGAATTAAATTATTTTCTTTTGTGTGTTTCAATCTATAAATACATTCTAGTATTTCTGACTTAAAGCAGATTGTTACATGAAAGATTTGGACTGCAATCACCTGTAAATTGTGAGGAGGTAAAAGAGAATGTTGAGGAAAAAACAGCCAGGTATATGCCTGGGGAGCAGACTGTCTTTCTGGAATGCTGGTGGGACTGGGTTGGTGCCAGCTGAATGCAGCTGACCCACATGCTCACAGAAACATCACTTGCATCTGAGATGGCCTTGCACTCTCCTCATAATGACTGATATATTGACAGTGCACACACTGCTCTCCTTTTCCTTATTTGGAAGGTGCTATCATAGCTCAGACCTGAAAAGTGAGTATCCTAAGAGTTAAAAGATTGTGCTTTCTTGTGACTGACCTGTAGCAACTGTTGAAACTAATGACCATGCATTAGTGTAACTAGACTACTGTGTAATGCTAAACTTTTAACACACCATGTATTACTTAACTTCTTAATAAAAGGCTGTAGTAAGCAGTTTGGGAGCAGAGCGGATCTAAGAATTTCTCTTCCCAGTCTGTCCCACTTTACTTTCATCTACTTTCTTCACTCTTGTTTATTACCCACATCATTAAGCTTTTGTATTTGACACAGCTGGCTCCGTGGCAATAGAACTAATAGATAGTCTTTATGTTGCTGGCTAAAGCACTGAGTTTGGTCTGACGCAAAGCTTGTAATGATCCCTTGGGCACCTCATACAGGGAACAATATCTGTGTTCCCTGTGTAAATCTTAGCTCTACTGTGCGTGAAGGCTCAAATTTTAGGTTAATTTCTCCTTGGAAACATTGATCTCAAATTGGAAGTAGACTCAAGATCTAAATCTTGCCCTATATGCTAACATGTTAGGTTTCATATCTTCGTTTCTCCCCCTCCCCCAAATTGAATTGTCTTGCCCAAGATAGTAATGTTAGATTGTTTCAGATTCAACCAGGGATCATGGGCAGTGTACCAGATACTTACTACTTTGAAGTGTTCCTAATAACCTTCAAGTTAGAATCTGATAGTTCAGCAAGCAAAATCAGTGCATTACAGATGAATCTTTGTGTCTATAGAAATTTTCTGAAAGAATGAACATGCTTGAATGTCCAAGAACCTAGATCTGTTCATATATGTGCAGAAGAGTTTAAGAGAAGCAGCATTCATATACTTCAGAGAACCTAGAACAGTGTCAGAACTTGTCAGACTTCTCCAACAAATGTAACCCAGGAT
The DNA here is from genome assembly GCA_004024945.1 of Uropsilus gracilis. Lineage (NCBI taxonomy): Eukaryota > Metazoa > Chordata > Mammalia > Eulipotyphla > Talpidae > Uropsilus > Uropsilus gracilis. The sequence continues at coordinate 21,536 of PVHY01007923.1, read as the reverse complement.
TCCTAGGAAAAATCATGAATTCAGACCAAGTCAACTCCATCACCTTTGCCTTCAGGTCCATCAATTATTGTTTACTCCATTTTCCTAGTAATAAGTTGCTTTTGGGGGAGAATTTCCAAGAAGAAGAAATTATCCTTCTGTTGAATATGACTGATATATTTTCTTGCTATTGCTATCTCTTGTCATAATTTAAGAAGTTGCTATCTATATCTGTTGGTTTCTACATCTGTCTCCTGTGAATTTGATTAATGGTAGTAATTTTCTTTTAATCAGTGTTTAACTCACATAAAAAATTCCACTTGAAGATGGTTGATAAGATCCAACAGAAATGCCTCTATAATGGTAAATAAATCTCGAGAGGCCACAAACCATTGCCCATCCACCTTTTCATGGACATTATTTTGCAACTTCATTTGAATCACACTAACTCCACTCTAATCCTCTCTGTTCTGCTAGGGATACCAGAGGTACTCTTGCTTCCTTGCTCTTGTAGACAGTGTAAGGCCCTCATTAAACACTTTGCAACTGAGACTGAAGCCCCTGGCTCCCTATGTGCTTTCTTTAGTGAAAGGTCCATGAGAGGAGACTTATTTCCTAGTCATACTTCCATGCTCTATCCCTTGTATAGGTGTACATGCTAGGTTTTTACAGTTGGAATGTTGGGCCCTGAGAATATAGAAATAAAGACATGGCTTTTACATAGGACAGTGAAATGGTTCAGTTTTTAACCAATATTTCACGATCATCAAGTAGCACAACATCATTGGGTGACAGTGTTTCTCTGAGTAACAGTCTATGAGAAAACTTACTTTGGATTTTGTTAAATAATCACTATTTTTGGTAACAGCATGAAACTGGCAATTGGAATGTTTACTCTCCAATTTTCCACATTTTACCTAATATGCAGGTTTAGTTATGTTGAAGAAATCTGACAAAGAATTTATCCAATAGTTACAGTCATTTTAGTTTAATGTTGTTTATTTTTGTATTACCAATTTTGGGGAAAAGTTAAACATTTCCTAAATTAGATAAAAACTAGTTTGCAAGTTTTCCTAAATGTATCAGATATATAAAAACTTAATCAAATTTTATTCAAGCCACAAATATGAATTTCAATACCAACACAAAAACTAGAATAAAGAAATATATAAATAGTAAAGAGAGCTAACTACTGTTTTCCTGGTTTTTATACTCTTGGGTTGAGTTTTAATCACAAATTTCTGCTTCTTTTGTTATTCCAAAATAAACTTTGCCTTATTAATTTTTTATTAATTACTAATAGAGTTATTAATATCTACAGTATTCCAGAAATAACTTAATCCAGAAGGGGTTTTTGATCAAGTGGGGAGTTTCATTGGCTCATTTCTGGAATTCTGTTATTCTGCTTTCGAAAAAAAAGTCTCATTCTTCTAACAAAAAACCTTGTTTCACTCACAGATTCTACTTAGAATCTTGATTTTCCCCTTAATTTTTGTTTAAAAATTGTGTCAAATGCACAATTCTTAAATACACAGCTTCAAGAATTTTTAGAAATATATAGTCCTATGTTATGACATTTCCAACCCCTGACATCATGTGCCTCTTTCCCATCAATGCACTGAGGAAAAACATCACTCTCTAATTTCTTAGACTTCTTTTTGTCAAGAGATTCACCCATGGAGGATGATGTATCACTGACAGGTGTCCAAATCATTCATGGAGGCTAAAGTATTACCCATTAAAGTACTTTCATTATCCATGGAGTTGATGTATCACCCATGGAGATATGTGTATCATTCATGGAAGTACATTTGTCATTCAGGGAAGGTCATATTATCATCCATGGGGGTATATGTAGCAGCTACTTATTCTTTGCATTTCATTTTACTACTCTGTTACATAAACATATTACAGTTCATTTAGCAAATCTATTCTTAATTCACTTTGGGTTGATTTTAGCCTTTGTCTATTATGAAATAAGCTTCTATGCCCATTTCAGTATGTGCATTTTGGTGACTCCCAACATCCATTTCACTTACTGTTACATCTGTGAATAAAGTTGCTTGTTCAATATATCCAACTATAGAAGGTGCTATCTTCCAACGTAACTATACCACATCCTATTTTCTCACCAATAGACTGTGATCCATGTGCTCCCTAGAACTGATGATGACTGATGTCATCTTCTCCCTGTCCAACCCACCTCACTTTGCTATGGCTCTGTCACATCACTGACCTACCAGTGTTGGTTTGGCTAAATATGAGGGCACCTAGTGAGATAGTAGAGTGACTGAGCAATGTGTCTGACAATATTACCTCTACACCAAAGAGTGTAGACTGGTGAGGGCAGGAAACTCTAAGCATGTCTGAACAACAGAGTGATGTGATAGGGAACATGTTTTAGAAATGATGTTGGAGTGGACAAAATGAATGATGTGATGGTTGGGAAGGGCAACTTTGGGAGGATTATGGGACAGGATAGGATGATACTAGGGGAAGTGAATGGATTTGAGGCAGAGGGAAAGTGTGAATTCTCTATGAACCTAGTGACTAATAGCAAGACCATAAATGAGGACTATAAATAGAATTCTGGGTTTGACTTTTAGGTGCTAATTTGTGATTATGTTGGCCGAAGTTGAAGGATCTGAAGATATTTTCCACTCACCCCTACACATGGATAGCTTGTTTTCTAGATTAAACTTGATTTTTTAAAATTGCCTTGGGCATTAAATAATTTTTTAGCCAAAATATAGACATACTTAAGGAAAAATAGAATTTTAAGCCCTATGAGATGTGGGTGATGGCCACTGAACTTGGGAGACTTGGGTACATCCCTGCTTGAGTCCAACACTATTACATTTCATGCATTCACATTAATATTACTGTGCAAAATCTCATTTGAAAATATATCTTTTTACTACCACTAAAAAATGTTTCAGATATTGCCAACTTTAAAAAAAAAACTACATATATGGAATCTACATATATTTTTTCCTGTAACATTTTTTATAATTTATTTAGATACAAATTTCACATCTCTGTGATCGCTAGGGTTCACCCCCCTCCCTGACCATTCCCACCCTGTCCCAACCCCCCCCCCAGTTGTGTACTTCAGTTTGGTTGTTGGCTTGTTTTGACTTTTCTTCATGGATTTTTGTTTATCTTTCCCATGTCCCATAAAGTAGTGAAACCATTTGGTTTCTGATTTTTTTCTTTTTGACTTGTTTCTGCTAATATGAATTCTTCTAAATCCATCCATGTGATAAGGGTTCCATAACCCTTATCAAAGATCCAGAAGGAACTCACACAATTAAACAAAAGCAAAACAAGAAGCCCAAGCATAAAATGGGAACAAGAAATAAAAAGAAACTTCTCCAAAGAGGAAATACAAATGGCCAACAGGGACATGAAAAATTGCTCAATGTCACTAGCAATAAGGGAAATGCAAATCAAAACCACAATGAGATATTGCCAACTTTTATTGCACATATTAAATTGTAAACTATAGAACAACATATATTTTTATATTCCTAGATATGTGTTACTACTCACTACTATTAAAAATGTATTATTTTACTTGCAGTGTTCTATACCTTTTTCTATCTTGAGAAAAAGATATTCCAGCACACATCTGTGTTAATGTTGTCTTTTAAGATGGGAAAAATATATAATTTCTCCCAAGCTATTTGATTCTTTTACTGAGATAATCAAAATATGTTTATCTTATGCAATTGGTGGGAACTTTCATTATTTGAGAAAATAAGGACATTTCTCTCTATAAAAGTACATGTATTTTGCTTTTTGTATCTTTCATGAGGAATATAACTAATATTGTGTAGGCATAGTATTACTAGTATTGTGTATAACTAGTATTGTGTAGACATAGTGTCCTGAACAGAGGTCCACAGATTATATAGACTGGTTTACTGTGTGCTTTTCTTACTTGTCCAGGAATTCCCTCATCTCCTCATCAAAAAGTTGTTTTCAGGCACCAGATGTTTGTTGGTAATGACAGTTGCCTTCATGCAGCTAGAAGGAAGTGTCTCAGGGGAAGAGTTGCCCAACTTTCATGGATTTTCCCTTCTCTTTTCAGGAATTGCTCCCAGTCATGTATCTTGTCTAAATCAATCTCATCCTTTATCTCCATACATAATGAATCACACTGTAATTGTGAGACATCTCTTCTCTTGTTGCTTCCTTCATTACTTATGTTTAACTTTCTATAATGCTTTATTCCTGGTTATTCCTGGTGGTAGCCTATGGGAAAACCTATTACTTCTTTCCCTGCCCACTGTCTTTCTAGATTATAAACATGTGGATGAAGCTCCAACAGTAACATAGCAGTCTTGGTAATGCCATCACCTCATTCTTTTCTTTTGTCTCAAGATACAAGGACTAAACTTAATAATTATTCTTCTTTGTACTTTTTTGGTATGCATTTAAACTCACATAAATACTTATTTCTGCAAGTTGAATTAATATAGTAAGTACATAGTGGGTAAAGAATTATCTTTTTCACTCATTTGGAATATGTCAGTTTTCAAATCTCTATTCTGGTAGCCAGGCCTAATGCATTCCATCATAAAGAAAGATAGTGTCCATACAGTGTCAGTGTCATTCTGGGGTAGAACTCTGACTTATCATCATTTCATCAGTCTTGTTTTAATTTTTTTTAATTGTGAAAGATTGTTGAATAAGAAAAAAATTCATTTAAACTGGACTGTAGTGATGGTGAGTTGCGAAAAACCAACAACCAAAGTATTTCCTAGATATTCTGATGTTATGTTTCAATCCAGTTCAGTGGCCTGCCCTAATTATTGGATGGGGGTAAGTTGATGGTGGGGTCAGGGGACATTTGGAACATGATAAGGACAGGTATTTGAACCATGGCAGGTATTGTCTGTTGGAAATAAGAACCTCCAGTGGCAGGGTTGAGCCCTCTATCCCACTTGTGGGTAACCACTGGTGAGCTAAGCAAATCAACCAATGCTATCCAGGGTCACCTCACTTCTCTCACAATGGGAGGAACAGGGTACATGACATTTAATGTTTTCATATGAAAGGAGCTTATTCTAAGAGATTAGTAGTTGATTTCAGACCATATAAATTGGAATATTCTACTGAGGTTGAAAAAAGTAATCTGAGTCCAAGGATTCCAGTCAGTGTGGTGTCCTACTAAGTATGATACATGGTTAATAGGCATTTAGATATGAAATTGAGATGGAAAGGCCTTCCCAGGCCAGGTGATTAAGAGTATATACCACCTAGCTTTCTGCCAGATATTCTACAGGTCTACTAGATCAGTGTTGCCAGGTGTGAACAAAACAGGCAGGTATGGATGACTAATGAAAGGTCTGGAGTTAGGCCAGAGGCTGATATCTTAGTACTTTTCCCAATCATGTATGCTGGGTCAAAACTCCCTTTGGAAATGGAGCTATAAAGCACCTGAGGATGCAAAGCATGGTCACACAATAGGGATTAGAAGATATGTGTCTAAACAAGACAATGAGCCAGCTCAGTTGGAAGCAGAATTGGGGAATGGGGCAGATGTGCAGTTTCCACTCAAAAGCAAACCTGAAGCTGGAAGCCCTACTCCACAGGCAAAGTTCATGGATGGTCTAATGCCAGGAAGGTCTTTGCCAACAAGACTCACCTACACAGGCATTAGCAGTCCTTGTGTCCCATGTAGCAGCCGCACCTTTGTCTGACCACTTATTAGAAGTTCCTCCTCTATCTTTTGGGCCATCAATATACCAGTTCTGATGGTTTTCCTGGGGGAGAGAAAATATGTATGACCAAGCCTTGGCAATGTCACAAATTAGTTCTTCTAAATGCAGTAAGTTGCAGGGAGCAGGCAACTCCCATCTCCAGACAGAAAGAAACAGCAAACTGTTACAAGACTAGGGATCATGCCTGATGCGACTCAGAGATAAAGTGAGCTGTGTTCCCTTGTGTTCTCACTGTTCCTAACAAGAGAATGTGAGAAAGTGCCTGCTATCATGGGGCTCAGACTAAGGAGCCACCTCCATCTAGTGGTTATATGGGCAAACTGCAGGCTGGGGATTGCAAGGCTCTCGTGGAATGCTGCTGAGTTTTCTCGTGGGCCCTCCTTTCCTACAACAAAGTGGTTCTTTATAATAAGCCCAAGAGAAAACTACTGGCGCTGTCAGCATGAAAACCCATCAGAGCAATGCAGATGATCATAAAGGCAGGTTAATAACAGATAGATAAGCAATAGACAAATGGCTTTAAAATTATTTTGTATTAGACAATCAGTGTATAATGAATAATAACTAAACCTATTAAATGACCCCTGCTATCTTTTCTATTCTGCAAATACAGGCATACCGTTATGGTCAGGATATTTGGATATTTGTGCATATGAGTAGAAGTCATTAATAAGGGAAATTCCTAAGAAGAAGCGAGCTAAATTCTCACTCCTTTCCTACAGCCAGGGTGTCTTTATACTCAGTGTGACATTAAGAACCACAAGACAAGGCTGTAGCCAAAATATTTCATACCCTTTTGCCTCAGTTTTTCTTCTGAGGTCAACCGTTCTTTGCTCTTCCTTTTCTTAACTTCTCATTTTCCAATTTTCAAGAACTATCTCTCCACTCCATTCTGATGAACTCTATAAGGACTGTTTCAGAGTCATTGAATCGTGCAGCAGAACAAATCTATTTTGAGTGGGTCTACTCTTAACAGAACAATCAGTGAATCTTTGTAATATTACCATCAGAGATACCTTAACAAACAAATATTTCAATTATTATATATTTTATAGGGATGAAATTTGTCCTAGAATACTTACCCACTGGATCCCATAACAAATGTAAATATGTGAAAAATCCTCTCTTAATGAGCTCCATTTTACCATTCAAGTGTAGCATGATATACTTATCTTGATAGTTAAAGTAGAACCCTAATATTACTTTCTCACTACAATGTTGTGCTTCTTTTTTTCATTACCTCCTAGCAATTAATAATACCATGTTAATTTGCTTTGAGATCCTTTCATTCACTGTGTAACATAGTACTCTGTAATAAGTCAGCTCTTTCATACAAATGAATTTTTTAAATTTAATAATCTGAAAACAATTGCCACAAGCAATGCCTAATGACATACCTGATGTCTCCTCTACTAATATGTCTTTTCCTTTGTGTTTGTATAGAAATCCACATAAACCACTAAGTAATATGACATTTTGATTTTTATTTTAGTGTACATGTTCTATTTCTGCACCTACTATTACACACTATGAAGTACAGTTTTGCTTCTAATTGAATATGCAAAGAGCTGTTTCCTGGTTCTTTGGTAGTTAAAGGAGCATGTATATCAATAGTTTGGGCAGTGGATTGTTATTCAATTTAATACACATAAAATCAAGCTCTTAAGACATGTCTTCATCTGCATTGGTGGTAAATTTATGGTGAAAGCACTTCTACCAAGATCAAATTTAAGTTCTTCATGTGTTGTCTTAGTTTTTTTTTTTTTTTAATTTTCATACAATATTGGTCATATTTGTAGTTATTTTTTCCCCTAGGTATGGTCCTCCCATCAGTGATGCACTTCTACACTACCAGTCTACTTCCTCTTTCTTGCTTCCCCACTCTAGTCACTCCATCTCCTCTCTTGCTCCAAGCCATTGGTAGATGACCCATTGGTCTCATTTTTTTTCTTTTTGAAGAAATCTCTTTTTCCTGGGTGAGGACCTGTGTTCCTGGAATGCAACAGACTGTGCTGCTTTGTATCTTCAGGAGTAACTGGGCCAAGCATGTCAGGAACCTGTTGTAGGGCAGATGTGTGGTGTGGTTCTCCAGGCTTATTGATTTTGGTGCTTCCCATGGTGGAGGAGACTGTCTCCTTTTCTCCTTAACTCCTCAGTAATTCTGGTTGTCACCTCCACTAAAATATCTGTTACATGATGCTGCTTCTTAGCCTTGTAGTTCTGGTATCTGGCATTGGGAACCCAACTTCCAGTCACTGCAAGTGGAGAATTTTCCTGGTGGGGACAAACTTCAGGAGGTTGTTGGTTCATCTCCTCTCCTCTCCTCTCTCAAGGTTTACAGTTGTGCCATGGGGCTGCAGTCACCTCTCCGTGGCTTTCCTCCCATATTGAAAAAGGAGGGAGCCTAGTTCATGTTGCATACAACTCTGGACCAGGGGTTTGGTTCACCAGTCCTCAGAGATGTTGTAGGTGTAGCTCTGTGACAGGTTATCAGAATAGTCAGTCTTAGTCTTCTCTCTTGTGATCGAGACCCAACCTCTGATTAGGTCCTACCTAGGACCTGTATTTGTTCCTCTCCTCTGCTGTGTGTCTGTAGCTGGAGTGCCTGATTTTCTTATTCCAGTGCATGTCTGATTGAAGTGGGAATAAACCATAGCAGGACCCCCCCTCCCATTCTGTGCCCCATCAGAGGTGCCCAGCCCTTATCCCCTGCCTACATGGAGGCAGAGGCCAGCTTCCCCATTCTGAGCACTCTAGACCCTGAGATCCCAAGACCCCAGGGTGCAGGATTCATTCTGCCCTCACCCTAACCTGCAGCATAGGCTAGACTCTCTCCAGTGGCCCAAATCACTGGAGAGACTTCTGACCTGACTTAGATCAGGGTCAGGCCTAAAAGGTGGCGCCTACTGATCCCTCTCCCAATCCCAGGGCCTTAGCAAAGGTTACCCAACCCCCACTACACTCCCCAAAGACGGGGTGGAGGCTGGCTTTCCCAGCCTGAGATCCTTATACCCTGGGACCCTGATATGCCAGTGCCATAGGATTCACCTGTGGGTTTGCTGAATGCCTACTGGCAATGTAGTAAGTCACAACAAGTTAATCAATCAGATACCAAACCTAAAGAATATTAGACCCAATCATTAGTTTCTTTCAAATTAAGCAAAAGCAGGATACTGAGTACCCCAAGCCAAAATGAAGGTGGTATGGGGAGTACTATTCATTGAAATGATACGGGGTGCCTAGCTCTTTGGGTCTCTTGCTTTAAAATTGTTAATGTTACTAAGAGCTGGGTAGGACTTTGATTAGCTTACTGGCCTGACAGGACTCCCCATCTCAAGAGTTCTCTTGGATGGAAATCAGAATGTATAAAGAGAGTTGGAACAAAGAAAGAGATTCAGCCATTTGGAAAGGAAAGATGAAGGCCAGGCCATGAGGCCATGAGGAGCTTCAGCCTGGGCCTTGGCCTGATCTGGCAACTCATGACTCTTAGTAAGCAAAAGCTGAGTGTGCCTGCTGAAAGTTAGAAAGGTTGGAGATTTGAACTCAGTGTTGGAGTGTTTGAGTTTGCTGACTTTGAGTTAGGTATTTTTGGAGAGAATTTGTGTCTTAGATCTGAGAAGAAAATGAACTTTGATCGTTTCAGTACTATGAGCTTCTTTCTCTTACCTGGAGGAGGGACAAAGAGAAGACAGCATGGAGGAGTTGGAGTATGCCAAAGGAGATGTCTTTGAGCATGTGGATATGAACTCTTGACTGACTGGATGTGGGTGAGATGATCAGGACTGAGAGACTGAGTCAGTTCTTTTGTACAATCTGGGGAAAGGACTTTAAACAATGTTGAGAAAGGTTTTGGACAATGTTAAAGTAATTAAAATTTTATTTTTATGTTTCTATTTGTAGTAATTAGGAAATCACTTTGTTAGAAATAAATTACTCTACACTCAGAGTCTTGTTTTGGCTTGGGATTTTGGTGAGAAGGCTGGGGATGGTGGAAAGAACCCATGGAAGTTTGAAAGAGGATAAATTGAGGCAAACTAGTGTAAAGTGTAAACTGTAGTCTTTAAGTTCTTTTTTCCAGATCTGAGACAGGGGGAGAGAGCTGAGAAAAGCTGGTTGATTTTTTTCATATCAATAGTATGTAGACAGTGAAAATGTTACTTAACTACTTTGAGCCTGATTCCTAGGGAGAAGCAGGCAGGTGATTTGAGTTCAAGTTAAAAAGCCTTTTCTTTTTTTCACCTGGTTTCAGGAGGTGATTTGGAAAACTTGCATTGCCAAAAATAGATACATTCCATCCAATCAGTCAGATACCAAACCTAAAGAATATTAGACCTAATCATTAGTTTCTTTCAAATTAAGCAAAAGCAGGACAATGAGTACCCCAAGTCAAAACAGTACCTATCAGGAAGTGATTTTGAAAACCTGCATTGCCAGAAATAGATACATTCCATCCAGATTTTGTTAAGGGGTTCGATAAGTGAAATGCTTTACCAATAAGATTGAAACTGTGTCAAAAGTATGGTTTGATTATAGTATCTGATGACTAAGACAGATATTACGTCAGCAGATTCATCCTCCCCTAAAGCTAAAAACTCCAAAGATGTGTTTACTCCTCGCCCTCCCACCCCTTTGTGATTGATGTTGAATACAGTAATTCCAACAATAAAACAAGAGCAGGATCTGCTACTGTTCAGCAGATCTGCCATTAGCAATCTCTTTCCACAACTCTTTGATTCTTCTTTATTAGTGAGTTGTTGCATCTAGGAACTCTGTTTCTATATTGTTGCCTTCTACACAATAAGTGGTACTCTGAACAGAGACAGACTTCTCTCTTCACAAACAACATGACCTGCTTCCCAAGCCTGCAGAAGGAAACTAGTCATCCACAGCCTGGAGACAAAAGCATCACAGATCCCAGAGTCTGAGGCCAAGTGGCCAGAAGGTATTTTCATTTGTAACTTTCCTGTCTTTCATTTCTTCTCTACAGAAACAATGGGTCTTACATCTGCCCAGAGTAGTCATAAATTTCAACTTAAGAGTTTTTCTGCTAACTCAGGGATGCAATGTATCACATTGAAAGCTCACTCAATTTTGAAGACACTTTTAAAACTCATTGTCCTTGACTTCTTCAAGAAGGAATCTTAAGTTTACAAAACTGGAAACTGTATGAAGGCATTTACAGGAAAAAAATACTTAGAAATGATGCTTATCTCTCATTTGAAAATGTGGAATTTGGGTAAAGCTGTAATTCATTATGTGGGGACATTTTAGTAATTTCAAAAGAGCCAAGTCATAACTCAGAAAAAACTAATCCTTCACAAGAAAATTCCATAGAAACTTTCCTAGAGTTTCTAAATCATAGTCATGAACATTGTTTAGAAAGTCATTTTTAGAAATTTTTACATCAAGTGGAGAATGGTAACACATTATCTACTGAATAGTCCGATAGATGCCAGGAAATTCTCAGGCACTTCCAAATCTCATGAATCTCAAGACTCTTGTTAATTAGCATTTAACATTGATAGGAAAAAAAAAACTCTTATGGAAAAACAGTGAGGAATTCTTCCATTTCCAGTTATAACTAAAAGAGGTCAGGAAACCCTTTCTTAAAGAATTCATTCTTAAAGAATTCAGACTTAGTGTCTATGAGAATGGAATCTTGTATTCCTTTACAATAGGAGTTTTAGAAAATATAGCAGGTGTTCCTCAAATGACCCCATGTGACTGGAAACTGTTGGTAAAAACAGTTCTTAGCACCCCACAATATAGAGGCTTCAATAATTTATAGATCCAAGCTTGTCAAAATGAAACAAATAGTATTCATATCACACTAGAAATGCTTTTAGTTGAAGAATCCTATGCAAGGATACAAGACCAACTACATTTGGATGACAAGGTTATGATCAGATATCAAATTTGGCTTTGCAGGCTTGGAGTTGAGTCCCTGATGTCACCATTCCAGCCAGTTCCTTTACTCAAGCAGATATGGAGCCTCAGTGTCTTGTCTCTAGTTCAAAGACTGCCTTCAAACTCACCAAGTTGATAATGCATTAACAAAATCTGTTTTAATATTACAATTGGCTTATGAAATGCTGATAAGGATTGTAAAAAAAGTATTTTCAACTTGGGTGGCCAAACTTCATACATTAACTGAACTGCTAAAGGCTTGCCAATAAAGGTATTTGTGCTGGCTACTACCTTACAAAATAGAGCACCTTGCAAAAATTGTGGACAAACAGGTCATTTCATAATGACTACCCTAATGATAAAACCCTAGAAAAAACTTTCTCTAAACCGGTTATACCAAGGACCAAATATCCTCGTTGTCAACAAGGATATCATTGGGCTCCACTCTGAGTGGTTATCTACTTCCAGAAACCCAACAGAGGGGCACGAGTCAGTATGCTTTGCAAATAAATCAAGGCAACTGTCGGGTACCAACCCAGTTCTCCAACCAAATTCGTGTGTGGCTGTCACAGTCATGAGCTCCAGCAGCACCACAGACAGTGTCACCTTAGCCCATTCCAAGCTCCCAGCTTCAGGGCATGAATCCCACAAGTCAGTATTTAGTCTAAAAGTGGCTTCTGAAAGCAGTGCTGGTTTGGCTATGTCTCACTTATTAATTGATTCTTAATGTTGCAGGCAAAATGTGCCTTGGTACATAGGAATCCATGGATCACTTTGATACAGAATAGTGGCACAGTTAAAAATTGTTTGGATGCCATAATGCCCTGATGGGTGGAGTCTGAAAGACCCACAGTCAAAAATTTTAAGTGGGAAAAGAGGTGATAAAAGGAGGAGTGAGGAGATAGGAACATGGGAGAGATGAGAATGGTGGACTGAGAGAACAGGCCCACATGACCTGTCAGGAAAAGCCCTCTAGAAGAGTGAGTTTGAGGTGGCAAGGAGCCTTGGTGGGAGAGTGGCCTGCAGCGGAGTCAGATGCCACAATGGCAGGTCGGGGGTGACCAGGGGCTGCTGAGGGCAGGCCTGTTGAATGTGGTCAGATGCTGCCTAAGGTGGGCCTGGTAAAGGAAGCATGTGGAACTGCAGCAAAGTGGCATATTTGGAAAGTTGAGTTTGCATGAGTATCTGTTAGAAAAGTTTGAAGAACCTTAGAGAAGTAGAACAGCTCAAAAATGCTGGAGAGAAAAGAAACAAAGAGAAGATGCTGGTGAAGGACTGGACTTTGCAGGTTTGGAGGGGCACCATCTTGGACTTGTGTTTGAGACTTTTGGACTAAATGGTACTTGGGGTAAAATAACTAACCACTTGTAGCATTAAGGACTTTTCATTTTCCTAGTTCATTTCCTTTGTTAATAAAACCCTGTTGTTTAAATTGCTTTGTGACTTTAGCAACTGCTGTGTGTGAAGGTGATATGGATCTAAGTAATAAAGTTGGGCAGCAAAAGCAACATATTAAAAAGTGCCGCTTCTTTTCCTGTGGCTTGTTGGTTAGCAGCTTCTGCCCATTTTGACCCAATTTCAACAAGGATGTATGGATCCATATTAGGTCATTCAGGTGCCACTGTAGAAGGTATAATTGTTTGCCCAGTTGTTGTAGATTCTGATTACACAGGAGAAATTAAAATAATGGTCATGACACAAATTTGTAATCATCACATATTTACATTGCACAGCTGATTCTTCTGCAGTATTGGGCTCCAATTTCATAACTAGGATAGAGAGATCCTCGAGGATTTGGCACTGGGAAACAAACTTTTTGGAAAACAACCATAAGTAATAACAGGCCTTTAATTGTATCAGCTTTGGGAAAATTATTTACCAACCTCAACTCTCAAGCTGATATTTTGTCGAACAAAAAAAGAAGGCTGCCGCTGAGTAAGTCTGCACAAATATGAGGAACTATAAATTCCTGCCCACCAGAGTAAAGCATAGATATCAGGAAACCCTGTAAACTATATCAGTTTAGATAACAAAGGCATCCTACAGAGGGTCTGGTGATTGACATCTATCCTAGATAACCAGATGCCTACGGAAAGCTAGCCCTCAGCAAAACTGATGTCAAGCAAAAGGCTGTTGTAACTGCTGGAATATGTTACATGAGTTGTATAAAAGCTGTATGAAAAATAAACTTCCAGCGGATCAAGAGAAAAGCCGCTGTGCCCTCCTGCCCAAGAGATCCTCTTGATCATCTTGATTGCAATCCTCACCCCTTCCCTCAGGCACTGTTCCCCACTGCGGCTGGACCACAGCAACAGGCTCCCAGAACTGGGACTGAATACAAAGGACTATGCCAGCAAGTTGAGGGATAAGTGGAGGAGTTTCAAGGTAGGAGAATGGGAAACCAAAGGGAAAAAGAAATGCGCAAATGTTGACTTGCATGATAAAACAGAGGAATTAAGGTTTCAGGGGCTCAAGGGAGATGAACATTTTGTAAAAGTAATACGGTAGATGTTAAATGCCAAGAGATGCTAAGTATTCTAAAAGGGATATAAAAAATAGGTTATAATTTTTCTTAAAATGTTACCCTAAACTAGGGAAACATGGCCTAATAAACTCTGGCATGTGGGGGAGTGTAAGAGATCACCCAGAGCTAGCATTTTTTTTTTCCAGTATCATGCTGGTTTTTAAAATCCTGCCAGATAACTTCCAAGCTCCTGGGACTGGAGAACTTTAAATACATAATCTTATCAATCAGCAATACCTGAGATGGTTAAGAACTTACCATGACTACAACATTCAAAAACTGCTAAAAAATATTTTTAATTATTTATTTATTTTAATTTATACATATACATATTTCACATCAATCACATCATTGTGTTCCCTGGGGGTCCCCCACCACCTCCCCTCCCTGGTCACTCCAGCTGGTCCCCTCCCACAGTTGTGTACTTTCATCTGGTTGTCCATATATTAGTGAAACCATTTGGTATCTGTTTTTTTTCCTTCTGACTTGTTTCTGCCAGTACAATTTCTTCTAGGTACATCCATGTTACCAGAAAATCATCAAATTTGTCATTTTTTATTGATGTGTAATATTCCATTGTGTATATATAACACATCTTTTTCATCCAGTCATCTTTTTTGGGGAAATTGGGTTGTTTCCAAGTTCTTGCAATTATAAATAGTGCTGCAATAAACATCCGAGCACAGGAGTCCTTTTGTACCCACATTGAGGTCTCCTTTGGGTAGATTCCCAGAAGTGCGACTGCTGGGTCAAATGGTAATTCCATTTTCATGAGTTTGTGGGTCCTTCATACTGCTTTCCATAGTGGCTGGATGAGTTTACATTCCCACCAGCAGTGTAAGAGTGTTCCTTTCTCTCCACATCTACGCCAGCACTTGTTGCCTGTTTTTTGGATGTGGGCCATTCTTATTGGTGTAAGGAGGTATCTCATTGTTGTACCAACACCATGCTGTTTTAATTATGGCTTTGTAGTATAGTTTAAAGTTTGGAATTGTAATACCTCCATTCTCTTTTTTTCTGGTCAGGAGGCTTTTGGATATTCGAGGTCTTTTGTTATTCCATATGATTTCAGTAATTTTTGTTCCATCTCTTTAAAAAATGTCACTGGGATTTTTATTGGGATTGCATTGAATCTATAGATTGCCTTTGGTAAGATGGTCATTTTGATAATATTAATTCTTCCAATCCATGAACAGGGAATCTCTTTCCATTTCCTTATGTCTTCTTCTATCTCTTTCAGGAGTGTTTTAAAATTTTCTTTGTATAATTCTTTCACATTTTTTGTTAGGTTTATTCCCAAATATTTAATTTTTTTTTGTTGTGATGGTAAATGGGATGGTTTTTCTGATTTCTTCTTCTATTTGACTTTTTGCATATAGGAAAGCTACCGACTTCTGTGTGTTGATTTTGTATACAGCTACCTTACCAACTGGTTTATTATTTCAAGTAATCTATCTGTGGATTTTTTGGGGTCATCTATGTAGAGAATCATGTCATCCGCATATAATGATAGCTTCAGTTCCTCTTTAACTATTTGTATCCCTTTTATGCCTTTCTCTTGCCTTATTGCCCTAGCTAGAACTTCCAATACAATGTTAAAGAGTAGTGGGGAGAGTGGGCATCCTTGCCTAGTTCCAGATCTCAGCTGGAATGCTTTTAGTTTTCCCCCATTTAGGATGATATTTGCTGTAGGTTTGTCATAGATGGGTTTTATTATGTTGAGATAAGTTCCCTTAATACCCAGTTTTTCAATACCCAGTTTATCATGAATGGATGCTGGACTTTGTCAAATGCTTTTTCTGCATCTATTGATATTACCATGTGGTTTTGTTTTTCTCTTTGTTGATGTGGTGGATTATGTTAATTAATTTCTGGATGTTGAACCATCCTTGTGCCCCTGGGATAAATCCCACTTGGTCATGATGAATGATGCTTTTAATGCATCATTGGATTCGGTTTGCCAGGATTTTGTTTAAGATTTTTGCACCTGTGTTCATTAAGGATATTAGTCTATAGTTTTCTTTCTTGGTGTTGTCCTTATTTGGTTTTGGTATGAGTGTGATGTTTGCTTCATAGAATGTGTTTGGCAGTTTTCCTTCTTTCTCAATTTTTGGAAAAGCTTTAGTAGCGTGCACATTATTTCTTCTTTGAATGTTGGTAGAATTCATTTGTGAAGCCATCAGGTCCTGGGCTCTTGTTTTTAGGTGAGTTTTGATGACTGCTTCAATTTTGCTGCTTGTGATTGGTTTATTTAAGTTCTCTATATCTTCTTTGTTTAATTTTGGGGAGTTGTATCTTTCTAAAAATCTATCCATCTCTTCCAAGTTGTTATATTATTTCCATATAGTTGTTCATAATAATCTCTTATTATCCGTTGGATTTCTTTTGTCTGTTGTAATTTCTCTTTCATCTGTGATTCTGTTTATTAGGATTATCTCTCTTCTTTCCTTTGTGAGCTTTGCAAAGGGCTTATCAATTTTGTTTATTTTTTCAAAGAACCAGCTTTTGGTTTCATTAATCTTTTGGATAGTCTTTTTGGCTACTAGATTATTTATTTCTTCTTTTATTTTTGTTATTTCTTGTCTTCTACTGGATTTGGGGTTTTTCTGTTGCTCTTTTTCTAATGTTTCAAGTTGGTAGATTAGGGTTTTTTGTTTTTTGTTTTGGTTATTTTCTTGGTTTTTGATGTGGGCCTGTATTGCTATGAACCTTCCTCTTAGATATGCTTTTGCTGCATCCCAGATATTTTGGAATGCTGTGTCTTCTTTGTTGTTTGTTTCAAAATAAGTTTTAATTTCTTCTTTAATTTCTTCATTTACCCATTCTTTCTTTAGAAGCATGTTGTTCAGTCTCCAAGCGATAGGTGTTCTTCTTACTTCCTTTTCGTTGTTGATTTCTAGTTTGATGCCCTTGTGGTCTGAAAAAAATGTTGGTATTATTTTAATCTTTGTGTATTTATTCATGTTTGCCTTGTGGCCTAGTATGTGATCAATTTTAGAGAATGATCCATGTGCATTTGAGAAGAAGGTGTATTCTGTTCCTTGTGGGTGTAGCATTCTGTATATGTCTATAAGGTCCATTTTGTCTAGGTCTTCTTTTATGGCTTTTGTGTCCTTGTGTAGCTTTTGTTTATTTGATCTGTCCTTTGTTGAGAGTGGGGTGTTAAAGTCTCCTACTACATATGTGTTTTCATTTATATATGTTTTCAGCTCTCTTAGTAGCTGTCTTATAAATCTTGGTGCTCCCTCATTTGGTGAGTATATATTAATAATTGTTAAGTCTTTTTGGTTGATTGACACTTGAACCATTAGGTAGTGGTCATCTTTATCCTTTGTTACTTTTTTAATTTTGAAATCTGCTTTGTCTGATATAAGGATGGCTACTCCTGCCCTTTTTTGGGGTCCATTTGCTTGTAGAATTGTTTTCCATCCTTTTACCTTCAATCTATGCTTGTCTTTCAGGATCAGATGTGTTTCTTGGAGGCAACAGAATGTTGGGTCTGTCTTTTAATACAGTTTGCAACTATGTCTTTTGATTGATGAGTTTAGGCCATTGACATTTAAAGTAATTATTGATGTTTGAGGGTCCAACAATGGGTCCCTGGTGGTCATTTGGGGTTCTGTTTTGGTTTGTTCTTTTTTTTTTAATTGTTCATTGATTTTATTCTTCTGCAGGTTACGCTCTTAGGGCTTCTTTCAGGATTTCTTGGAGAGGAGGTTTGGTGGTGGCAAATTTCTGTAGGCTTTGTTTGTCTGAGAAGGTTCTGGTTTTTCCTTCATAAATGAAGGACTGCTTTGCTGGGTGGAGTATTCTTGGTTGACACTTTTTGTCTTGGAGTGTTTTGAAGACGTGGCGCCATTCTCTCCTTACCTGGAGTGTCTCCTCTGAGAAATCTGAGGTCAGTCTGATCGGTTTTCCTTTGTAGGTTATCTGTTTCCTCTCTCTTGTTATTCTCATAATTTTTTCTTTATCTTTAACTTTTGTAAGTTTTACTATGATGTGTCTTGCTGTGTTTCTTCTTTCATGAAAGTAGTTTGGTGTCCTTTTTGCTTCCTGTATGTCTATTTTCATTTCTTTCTTCAGATTTGGGAAATTTTCCTCCATTATTTCACTGAAGAGCCTTTCAGATTCTATGTCTTTCTGTTCCCCTTCTGGTATTCCAATTATTCTTATATTTGTTTTCTTTAGGGTATCTGACTCTGATTTTTTCTTCTGTTTTCTTATTCTGCTTTTCTCTCTCTTTCTCTTTCTTCATTCTCTCTACTTCTGTATCCTCTAGTGTGCTGATTCTTTCCTCTATTTCTTCCTATCTGCTCTCCTGGCTCTTCCCTGCATTCTTGAGTTCTTCTATTTCTCGTTTTATGCATTGCATCTCCTGTAGTTTCTTATTTAGTGTTTCAATTTTGTTTTTCTGTATGTTGATGATGTTGCCCATCTTACCGCATTCTTGCTTACATTTTTCTACTACTCTTAATTCATTGAATTCTTCTTCCCTTTTGCTTTCCCTTTTCTCCCCCTCTTCCTTGGACTCTTTGAGTGCTTTCATCACTTTGATTCTGAGTTCTTTGTCTGACATATGGAGCATTTCTTCTATGTCATCCAAGTTGATTTCTTCAGATTGTTTATCCTTTGGTGGTGAGTTTTTTTTCTTAGGGCTTGCTTGAGTATTTATGTTCTTCCTCCTTCCTGTGTTTTCCTTTCGGATCTGATCTACATATTGGGTGACTACTGCTCTAGTATTAGGCATGTTGAAGTCTATATAGTTGTGGTTAACTTTGCCTATGTGCTTCTGGTAGTGATATCCTTGTTTTCTGAGTTTGCGCCGGTGCTGTGTAGCGGCGCCAGCGCTTCTGGGCTTTGGGGTGGAAGCAGTTGGCAGTCAGGATAGCTGTCCCAGCCCCAGTGGCTGGGAAGACACCCCCAGTTCAAACACACTCAGTTCAACCCTAGCCTGGCTGCCCAGGCTTCTTTCAGTTGCAAATTTCAGTCCTCCCCCTTTCTCCCAGGACCGTTTCCTTGGCAACCAGGTGCTGCCTCAGGGTGGTCAGGGAGGAGACCTCACCTGACTTACATGAAGATCTCACCCAGCTGATGGTGCGGTGGCCGAGGGAGTTGTAGTTCCCTGTCGCCGGTGACACTCAGTTGCCGTGAGCCTCAACCCACACAAGCTGGGCTTTGGAGTAGAAGCTGTTGGCAGTCAGGATAGCTGTTCCAGCCATAGTGGCTGGGAAGGCACCCCAGTTCAAACACCTGTCTTTCTTCTTCCTCTCGATTTCAGTGTCCTCCAGGGTACTTATTTGTTCCTCAATATCGTCCAGTCTGCTTTCATAACTTTTCCCTGCATTTTTGAGCTCTTCTGTTGCTCCCTTTAGATCTTGGGTTTCTTTCTGGATCTTGCTCAGGTATTCAATTTTATTCTTCAATTATTTTCTCTTTGTTGATGTTTTCTTTTCTTTTCTTTTTTTTTTGAGACTAGGTCTTGTTATTTTTGCCTGTGGAACCGCAGGCTCTTGTTGCCCGGGGTAGCACAGACTCAAGCAATCCCCAGCCTCAGCTTCCCAGGTAGCTGGGATGACAGGCATGCACCACCACGCCAAGCTATTTTTTTTTTTGGAACTAGGTCTTGCTACATGCCCCAGGCAGGACTCAAACCGCGATCCCTAGCCCCGGCTGCTTCATAGGCTGAAGCTTACAAGCACGAGCCATCGTGCCCTGCCTGTTGATGTTTTCTTTCTTGATGTTTTGCATTTCTTCTTCCAACTTATTCAGTTTCTCTGCCATGCTCACTTCTTTTTCTTTATGTTTTTCTAATTCTTCCCTTAGCTCTTTGAATGCTTATATCAAGCATAGGTTCAGCTCTTTGTCTGGAAGGTGGCACATTTCTTCAATGTTATATTTGTTGGTTTCTAGGGTTTGTCTTTCCTTCAGTGGTGTATTGATTTCTGTGGGTTTTGCTGGGGTGTTTGCCTTTTTATTCCTTCTTGTTCTTTGCTTTCGTACTTCTTCCACATATTGAGCGACTATGGCTCTAGTATTGGCTGGCATGATGATTGGAGTCTCCTGGTAGTTTGTAGTTGATTCTGTCTTTGTGTCTGTATAGCTGAGGTAAGTAATTTTTTCTTCCATTTGGCAGATTGAGTGTGTGATAAGTGTATGTGGTTGTTATGGTTCACTGTCTTCTTTTCTCGTAATTTATGCATGATAGGCTTATTGGGCAACACCTCAATTCTGCGTTCCCCTAAAAGGGGTTATGATTAGTAGATGCTATAGGGCTTCTTCTGTGGTTCTTTATGGAGAAGGAGTATAGGGGGCTTTTGTTGTTGTTCTTTTTATTTATAGTCCGGTTCAGTTATTTTTTCTCCAGGTCCCTCTCTGGTGGCTAGGCTGCTGGTTGCGCCCCACCCCAGCAGGGCCTGGATTGCTGTCCATGTTTTCGGGGCAGGTGGGACCTTTTCGTCAGTGCAGTCTCTGGTTCCCGCCCACTCACGTGTTGTTGCTGAACCTCAGGGTCGGCTCCAGGTCCCTCTTGGGCGGCCAGGCTGCTGGTTGCACCTTACCCCCACCTGTGGCCTCAAAACTGTTAAAAATATTAATGATGATTTTAATATAACTCCAAAAAATGCTCTCTGACATAGTTAAGTAAAATAATCTTACCAAAAGTTCTCTAAAAAACTAAGTCCATTCTGATCAAAAGAGACAGCCTGATCAAATGGTAGCACATTCTGAAAGAAAATAAAACTCAAAAACAACTTCAAAATACTAATAAAAGTTTCACACAATTTTGTGACAATGTATACAAGTTAGTAAAACAAACAAACAAGCAAAAATAAATAAATAAGCCAAAAATGCTTTAATTTACAGTCTGGTGTATGATAGAGCTAATTCTAAAGTAAAATTAGTTTAATAAATTACAAAAAAAGAGCAGTACTAATAAGTGTATAAAAAAATAACTCAAGATATAAGCAGCCCAGCTCATAAGCTAAGCAATTCAACGTGTAAAGAGCTTTCACAGCTTTTACAACCTGCCTTTCAGGGTCACTCCGTGAGGGCAATGTTTTGTCCAATACCCTTACTCAGACTGTTCTTTTTGGAGAATCTAATATCTCCCAGGCTATCGGCTCCCACACCCTGCACCATCAAAACAATACAGCTCTCAGATTACAATTTAAGATCTCCAAAGAACAGGCTCATCAAAATTTTAAAGCAGGTAAAAATTGCATATCCCATTTACCTGTGCCGCATTATGGTGTTAACCCACGGGGTTTGCTTTCTTTTTTTTTTTTTTTTTTTCTGATGCATACATTTATTAATTTATAAATAAATATGCATTTATTTACATTTTTGGTGGGTTAATACTTGATCATTGTGTAACAGTTCAGGTAATTTTCTTCATTCTG
>PVHY01007922.1:0-64564 GCA_004024945.1 Uropsilus gracilis | reverse complement strand
TCTTTCTCTTTCTTCATTCTTTCTACTTCTGTATCCTCTAGTGTGCTGATTCTTTCTTCTATTTCTTCTAGTCTGCTTTCCTGACTCTTCCCTGCATTTTTGAGTTCTTCTGTTGTTCCTCTTATGCCTTGCATCTCCTGCAGTTTCTTATTTAGGGTTTCGATTTCGTTTTTCTGTTCGTTGATGATATTGTTCATTTAGCTGCATTCTTTTTTATATTTTTCTACTACTTCTCTTAATTCATTGAGAGCTTCTCTTCTTTTGCTTTCCCTTTGTTCCCCCTCTTCCTTGGCCTCTTTCAGTGCTTCTATCACGTTGATTCTGAATTCTTTGTCTGACATATGGAGCATTTCTTCGATGTCATCCATGTTGGTTTTTTCAAATTGTTTATCCTTAGGTGGTGAGTTATTTTTCTTAGGGCTGAGTGTCTGTGTTCTTCCTTTTTCCTGTGTTTTCCTTTTGGATCTGCTCTACATATTGGGTGACTACTGCTCTAGTAGTAGGCATGTTGAAGCCTATATAGTTGTATTTGATGCTGCTTATGTGCTTTTGGTAGTGAATGTCCTTGTTTTCTGAGTTTGCTCAGGTGCTGTGTAGCGGCACCGGCGCTTTTGGGCTTTGGGGTCGGCACTGTTATGCTCCAGGTGCATTCCTTCCCCACCCCCTTTAGCAACTCAGTCCCAGCTAAAGTTAGGCTGAATAGACAGGGTCCATAGAGATGCAAATGGCCGATCTGCCTGCCTCCCAGCTGTTTCCTTGACAACCGGGAGACGCCACAGGCTGCTCTAGGTAGGTAGCCTACCTGTCCTGTTTGGTCTCCTCCCCCAGGTGCTGGTGTGCTAGCTGCTCCTCTCAGCAGGGTCGGAGTCCCCTTTGCAGGTGACTCTTTTGTCCGCGAGAGCCTCAGTCCGCTCTCGGGACTTTGGGGTCGGCACTGTTACGCTCCAGGTGCATTCCTTCCCCACCCCCTTTAGCAACTCTAATTTTGTTTTCTTTGATGCTTGCAAATTTCACATTTGAAATTTGTGAAAATGTTTAATTTCACTGATTTTTAAACATTTTGTACTCTGAACAGTATTTAGTGAAAATACTAGTATTATAGTATTATACCAAGATACTAATATTGTCATTTGCTTCATGTTTTTAACTATCACTTTGGTGTATTTTATGTATAATGACAGATTCAAAGATTCATTATCACTCCACTGAAACTGCTCATATCAAAGTCACCAACTACTGACTTTATTAGTTTGTCTTCATGATCTACTTAAGGTTCTCTGTCCTATTCTTTATTTAATGTTTGGAACAATGCCTAATACTTGATTGACATTTAATATTAAATCCATTTGAGAACCAATATAAATTAATTAACCATAATAGGGAGGAAAGAACCTTATATGTAGGTTCAGTCTTTAGAGAAAGTAAGTAAAGCTGGAATATAGAGCAGCAGGGTTTTTGTGAAAGAGGATGGTTGTGTAGGTATCACAAAGTAAGAAACAGTTCAGCAAGCCATAGGTTACCAATGTTTTTCTTGTAACAAAAGAGGATTTCTAGGCACAATGTCATGGTGAACTTTTCTGTCTTTATTGAAAGTTGCATGGCAGACATCCAGTGTTTTTACTAACCTGGGAGAAATAAGTACTTCAGTGTTTATTATTTTGAATGTTTATTTGCATGAATTTTTTTGAATACTTGATTCCTTTTCACTTTCTAACAAACTGCCCCAATCTAGCAGGTGTTTGAGTGCTTCAACTTTTAAAGGGACATGAATAAAGGAATAGTTTTAAGTCAAATATCTTCATATTGCACATGAATGTTCTTGAGAGTCATGGAATTGCTATTAAATTTCAGAGAAGCATAACTGGTCAGTGGAAGGGTGGAGACATTTAAAAGCCAAAACTTTTTAAGGAATTTAAGGAGTGGAACCTAGAAAAGGTGTTAGATAGAAATAAGGTTTCTCTGTTTATAAGTGTATTAAATATAGGCTTTTGAGTCACATTTTGAAATATTTTTAAAATTTTGTTGAATGTTAAAAGCATTTTTCTCTAGCATGACCATAAATATTTATCCAGTGAGACAAGTATAATTTCTTCCACATGAATTATCATAATTTGTTTTTAGTATGGCACAGTTGAGCTACATTTCAAATGAGAAAGAATGTTGATAAGAACCAGTCATGTGAAATTATTCACAAGTGAAAGCCCAAGTTTCAATTTTCTTATTCTGAAAATTGGTCTATATATAGTATTAAAGAGTGCTTACAGATCCAGCTAACATTCACTTATACATATATTTTGCTTTCTCAGATGAAACTTTAAACATGTTCCTGTTACAATTCTGTTAATTCAGTTAACATATCCTGTCATTTTTTTAAAAAATCTGTTTTGCAAAGATTCCAAAATATTTGTTTGAACAGGCACTCAGCATCTTGCTGAAAACTGCTGGAATAGAAAAATTTTGAGTCATTCTGTTCTCAGAGTAACCAAACTGCCTAAACGGGTACAGTTAACACTTCTGTATGAGACCAGCAGTGTAACACTTCCTGGAATGCTTTTCAACAGACTTTCAAACCAATTTAGGAGCTGATATTCATGGCACTGAATTTTCAAAATAAAAAGTAGCAAGTAGAACATCTGTATCTTGTTCTATAAATATCATACCACTCTCTTCATGATCTATAATTCACTTCAATCTCTTATTTATTGTGTTTTTAAAGCTCTAATTCTTTATCTTCATGGGACATTATTCTTGCAATGGAAGAAGGGATGTTCTGTAGTGTCTGACCCAAGGTATGATTAAACTGTCTCCATGACATAAATATTTTTACATTGTTTTTTAACATCACTAAGTTTCATAGTCGATGTGTAGAACACCATCAATGCTTTGGGAACTGGGATAGTTACCTAAGGTTACCACATTTAGAAATTAGGGTAGATTATTCAGCCTCTGGTCTTTTCACTTTCATTATATTCTCATGATTTATTGATGCCACTTAATTTATTTTGTAGTTATATTCTTAATATAGATAGTTGTCATGTTGGTTTCTATAGCCATATATTTATTTTAGCAATTGCTCTACTTAGATAGTTGTTGAATTTAATTAGATAGTACCCACCATATTTAGGTGGTGATGACTAAATGATAAAAAAAATGTATTATGTTTTTATTGAGATAACATTGGTTCACAACACTGTATGATTTAGAGATGTGGGTTTGCCACTTTTCAGATATATTTTACCATGGCAGGCCCACCACCAACACACCAATAGTCTACCATAGTCTACTGGGCACACACCCCCCGTTTTGCTTCCTACTGCAACCCTCTGTTTCTGGTAGCCTTAATTCTGCAGTCAGTTTTCAAAGATTTGTGTTGGTTTAGTTGTGTTAGTTTCTTCGTTTTGTTTTTTTTTTATTCCACTTGTGAATGAAATTGTCTTTCTCTTCAGACTAATACTGGTTAACATAATCCTCTCTAGTTCCATTCATATTGTCATATATGGCAAGATTTCATCCTTTTTTTAATATTGACTACTAAGTAGTACTTCAGTGTGTGTGTGTGTGTGTGTGTGTGTGTGTGTGTGTGTGTGTTAACCCCACCTTCTTTTCACTTTAATGATGGTTTCACTGTGCAGAGGCTTTTTAGTTTGATGGGATCCCATTTGTTTAGCTTTGCTTTTATTTCCTCTGTGGTTAGAGTGCCCAGAGATATCCCTGAAACCAATGCCTCAGAGTGTTTTGCCTATGTTTTTTCTGTATATTTTATGACTTCCAGTCTTGCATTCAAGTCTTTAACACATTTTGAATTAATCCTTGTGTATGGTAAGTATTACGGTCAAGTTTAATTATTTTGTTTGTTGTTGTCTAGTTTTACCATTTGTTGAAGAGATTTTCTACTCGCCAGTGTGTACTCTGGCTCCTGTTTTTTCTTTAGAGTTTCATCATAAAAGGGTTCTGGATTTTGTAAGATTTTTTTCTACATATATTGATATGATTATATGATTTTTGCCTTTCCTTTTGTTCTTACAATAAATTACATTAATAGATTTTTGAGCCATCTTTACCTCCCTGGAATAAATCTCAGTTGGTCATGATGTTTAATCCTCTTAGTGTATTGTTGAATCCAAATTAAGATTTTGATGAGAATTTTTGCATTTATGTTCATCAGGGATATTGATCTGTGTTTTTATTTTTGTGATATCTTTCTCCACTTCTAGTACAGAGTAATACTGAACTCATAATACGTTTGACAGCATTACCTCTTCTTCTGTATATCATTATGACTTCAGGAGATCTGAAAATCAGCAGAAGAATGCAGTCCTTTTTTGCTATTCTGCCTGGTTCTCCCATGTTGGATAGTTTATTAGTGTATGGTGAGAAAGCAATGGAATTTGAATAAGAATCCAAAGTGGTTAATTACTGAAAAAGATGAGTAAAAACCAGAACCTACAGTTGATTGAACAAAATGATGGGAAGGAAATATACTTTAAATAATAGCAAATAGATAAGTTACTGAAAGTCAAGAAAATTGGAATAAGGAAAATATCTCCAGTGTCATGATGTTCTGTTTGATAATACTTTAAGTCTTACAAGGGAAATGGCTCAGGTTGCTAATCCTTAGTACACAAGCCAAGCAATGAGAATACTGTTTATTGTGGAAAGTGACTTTGACTCATAAAGCAGTAGCAACTATAGTATAAGAACACTTTTGTTCATAATTTCTCTGATTTGGTGCCAAAACTTTTTGAGAGAATATTCAAAGCTTTGCCTGTATAAGTCATTGGTGAAAATTGACTGCTGCTATATTTCTTTTTGATAGCTGATTGAAGCACTTTCTGTTATATCTCTTCTATTGCTAAGGTTTAAAAAGTGTGTTTAAATTAAATTAAAAGTATTATGAGACAAAAGCATTGTTCTGTGGATTTGATAATACTTCTTTTGTGACGTTTTCTTTTCCCACCAAATGTGAGAAGTGAATGCCTTGCTTTGATACATCCGATTTCTAATGAAGGACAAGAAGTTATTTTCTCCAATGGCTCACTTCCAGAATTTCTGCCTGAACATTCTTTGTCAAGTGTATATTCCCTTCTCTAGGCCTTTCTATATAGAGCCCACAAACATCGTCAATGTGAATGATGTCATTCAGAGGGTTAGCGACCATGCTTCTGCCATGAACAAGAGGATTCATTACTACAGTCGACTCACTGCTCCTACAGACAAGGCATTGGTAAGAGGCAAAGCATTGCTAATTGTCTAGAGTTAAGTTGAAATGAACAGTGAACAATGTAAGTCAGGACAACTCCCATGTCTGAACTTTTTACTGGATATCTTCCAAGGACAGCATCATGGAAAGTCAGAGATAGTAATTAATACATGTCCTACAGCTCAGGCTAGTTCATTCTTATCTAAACTGGTATGTTGACAACAATCAGGAAATTTGTTGGATTAAATTCTGCTAATATCTAATCCTAAATGCTTTTGAGGCTTAGGTCTTTGATTAATAATAATAAATAATGAAGTTCTGGTTATTTTGTCCCATTTTTCAGTTTTAAAGGACAAAGGAAAAATTTTTTAGAAATCTTCTGCATGAATAGGAAACTAAAAATATACATAAATATGTATGAAATATTTTCCTATTTAGCAATTTTCTTTTGTAGATCAAAAATAAGGGCCAAAGGGCAGGTACTAAACATTTTAGGTTTTGCAGGTCTATAATACTATCATATAGTCTTTCCCACTTATGTACAGTAACCATTGAAAATATAAAACAATTCTTAGCATAAAAAATGTAACAAAATCATGTGGAAGATGAGATTTGGCCCATGGGCCAAAGTTTGTTGATTCTTGATTTTCTAAAATCTATTTTATATTAAGATCAAAAATATAATAAGTAATGAGTTGCTTCTGAGAATTACCACATCATATGTTCATAAACTTGATAGCATTAAAAACATGAAAATATTCTAGAAGAAAATATGATCTTTAATAGGCATTAATAATAAGAAGGGAGAAGGAAACCACCATTCACTTATTGTTTGCTAAGGAGCAAGGATTGAATGAGTCATGTAAATGTAGTTAAATAAACTAGTCATTTAATCCATACAGTAGTCATGTGAAGTAAGTATTAAGATCTCCTTCTCTATAGCCAAGATGGGAACTTCCAAAGTGTTCTGGGTGGAAAATTTTCCTCCAAAATTTTTCACTTTTGCCTCCTCTGGGCTTTTATGTCAGTACTTGTAAAGTCTTAGTTCCAAAACAGAATTTACTAAATACTCTTGGGAACAGAATTAATCCAGTATCTCCAGATCTAGTACAGCCCTCATAGAGGCTCTAACTTGTGTACTCAAATTTCAGAGATACTGACTGTGCCAGTCTAGTCCTAAATATACTTTTTGGTCTATGATTATACCACCCTGAACATGCCCAGTCTCTTCTAAATACACTTTGTTGGCTTGGAAATTTGGTCAGCATTGTACACCAAGTTGAAGCCCTTTTGCTAATTGATAGTGAAATGACTGGAGTAGGTCAACATACAGAAACAGTGGTCTAAAATTAACAATGTGATACGGCCATTTTTAACGAGTATATGGATACATTCCCTGATCATTTTCTGAGAATTATTTTTTCTTAAAATATCTTTAAAGGTGGAGCAATGTGAAACCACAGATCTTTATATACTTAAATCTTTTTATTTCTGAAAAGCCCCCATTTGCCTAAATATTTTTTAATTCTAAAATAGGAAAGGGAAAATTATTTGGAACTCACTATCTACTAGATCAGTAAGAGTGTAGCCTATTCTAGACTGACACCATTGAGAGATAATTAGAAAATTAGAGATTAAAGAAATCTCAGGCCTTCCTCCAGACCTACTGAGTAAAATCTTCATTTTAGCAAGATCCCTCTGTGAATCAGGAATACTTGCATTTGAAAATTTTCCCTGGACCACGATCAAAATGTGACACCCAATTGTCCTATTTTTCCATATCTCCTAAGAATTTGATACTTCTTAGTCTCTAGCTGCTAATCCTGTCCCATACAACTTTCAATTTTACAACTTTTTCTAAGCTTACTTTACTATCTGTCATGCTTGGCTTGCACTTTTTTCCCCTTTTAGTCCACAGGAGAAGACAGAAACCAAATCTAAGACAAGGGTAAAAAGAAGGCAGCAAGCCTATTTCCACATGTGTTTTTGTCTTGCTACAAAATGGTTGTTTCTGAAGCCATACCAGACATAGCATTTAAGACCTACTTTACCCACAAGACACCACCAATCATTTGTGTAAAGAGAGAAGGACTAAGCTAGCCATGGTGGTGCGCACCTGTAATCCCAGGTACCTGGGTGACTGAAGCTGGGGATCACTTGAATCCACGGGTTCAAGACAACCCTGGGCAGCAGAGAGACCTAGTCTCTTAAAAATTTTTTTTAAAAGAGAGAGAAGGACTTCACTATCTTGCTTTGTGCACCATCTCTTCTGTTTACCTACTGAGGTTTAATGTTCTACTACATCCTTCAAATGTCCTTGCATTTCTCAGGTTTCCATTTTTTGCCATCATTCCTGTGAGTCAGTATACCACGGAGTTGAACACCTGTTTTCTTTATATTTTATATCCTTGTTTGATCACTTCATATGCCTCCCAACTGTAAACTTTTTGAAGTTAGAGACTGCCGTATTTTTTTCTTGAATGCTACTGTCCATCAGTTGAAATTATTTTGTTGAATTTGATTGCATGGAGTTTCATTATAATATAGAATTATACATAGAAGATAAGTACTATTATATATAAAAAACATCCTACTTTACATATGTACTGGTGCTAAGATTTCTGTTTCTTTTTTACCAGATTGCCCCAGATCATGTAGTTCCAGCTCCAGGAGAGTGCTTTGTATATAGTCCATTGGGTTCTGCTTATAAACTTCAGAGTTACACTGAAGGGTATGGTAAAAATACCAGTTTCGTGACCATGTAAGTAAACTACTTTTTTAGACCGTAACTTAAATTACATGTGAATGAAGATTATGGATTATTTTTCGTCTTAATTAAAAAGTTTGATGAATCAAACTCCTCATTTTCATTGTGTTTTCAGTTTTATGATTTGGAATACCATGATGGGAACATCTATATTAAGTATTCCTTGGGGCATAAAACAGGTAATGTAATTTTGACATATTTTTCATCTGATTTTTTCTTTTTTTTGTATTGTAAGTCTTATAATAAAGTTTTAAATAAATTTATATAAAATTGATTCAAGAAAATAGATGATTATATTTAATTTTCCATTAGTCTTAGGTTTTTATCATAATTGTTTGGGATAACATGATATGGTTCAATATGAATTTATTCTGACATGATGTATGTTCTATATGTTTATTTTTGAACAGGCTGGATTTACTACTGGATTGTGTGTCATCTTGCTGATGGGCCTTTTAACACTTTACTGCTGCTACAGAGTAGTAAAGTCACGTTCTATGATATGTAAGAATTTACCACAGTGAAAATTAGTTTAGTGATGTGGTTATTATTAGACATTTCCTGTTGAAATAGTTCGCGAAAATGTACATTACAGGTGTATCAATTATTTTGTGTTTCAAGATTTCTCTGTTTCACAGTGTTCTGCTAACTACTAAATTAATGAATTAGTGACTGCCTTTGAAATTCACAAATGCTGGGTTTCTTTGTAGGTTGCATTCTTTGATGCTATGATTTCTCAAGATTTATTTTAAATATAATATTTTTTGACTAATTTTTTTTTAACTTAGTTTTTGCTAGAACTAAGTTAAAAATTCTGGTTCTTATTAGTGGTGACTTTTTTGACCT
This sequence comes from Uropsilus gracilis, assembly GCA_004024945.1. Lineage (NCBI taxonomy): Eukaryota > Metazoa > Chordata > Mammalia > Eulipotyphla > Talpidae > Uropsilus > Uropsilus gracilis. Next base: position 55,751 of record PVHY01007922.1, on the reverse strand, counting down.
AACTAAGAGACCTAATGTTAGAAAATTATAACTAGAAAATATGAAACTATAAACAATAAATTTTAGTAAATTTTCAAAGTTATACTAATATACACTTCCTCCAGTCATCTCTATATTCTGGGCCAGGGAAATACCTTTTTAGATTGTTTTTAAGTAGTTTAGGACCTATATAGACATAAATTTTTTTGAATCTTAGCTGTAGGAATTAACAGTCCAGACCTTGCCTTCTGTCTTAAGCAGTAGTATATTTTCTCTTAATATTGCTATTCATTTTATTTATTTATTTATAATTTTTTATTATTGGATTTTGTATTATACATGATTGCATAATTGTTGATCCCCATGGGATTACCCCACCCCATCATGCCCCCTCTGGTCTCTTTACTCCTTTCTTTTTGTTATTTGTCCATGTTTAGCCCTTTAGTCTTTTTTTTTTTTGCCTTCATTGGCCAATCCGAGTGCCTTTGGCTCGTATCCATGCATCTTGTGGCTGTTCTTTCTGTTGTTTTCTGCCTCATTTTGCTGCTCCATCCCATTATGTTTTAGGTCTTTGATTTTGGGGATGTGACTCCCAGTCTTATGTTTTGGTAGAGCTGCTCCTCAATGGGGACAGCCATCAGCTAATGGTAGATCTCCTAGTCTCCTTTTTAGGAGCTTTGCTGTTGGGCCACTCCCATTCTATAGGCATCCTCCCTCTGGCACAGAGGGTGTGCTGGTCCTTATTGACAGCATCTCTTTGCCGGGTTTTTGGTCACAGCTCCCCAGTGAGTAGTAGGCTTAGTTCTTACATGTTTGTTCTCACAGTTCATTGCTCTGTGAACTTGCCTTGCCCTTTTTGAGTCTTGCCTTAGAGGCATATGTTTTTAGAGTCTTTCTTTGCTGTTTCTCACCTCTTCTGTTTCTGTGGTCGAAGTTTGTCTCAATGTCCTTATTGCTGGTGTGGGCTGCTTGGAGTGGAGGCTAAATGAGAGGGTACTGTGATGAACCACCCACCCACTCCTTCCCCCCAGCCCCGCACACTGCACTCTGCTTCTTGGCAGGCTTCAAAGGTGTGCAGTGCCCACATACCAGCAGTCCTGGGTGAGCCCCTTTCCCACCACCCAGGGGGACAAAAGCTGGCCGCAACACGGGCACCGTGGCAGCCGATGTTGGGGCCATGGCAGACACAGGCTGAAACTAGCCCACGTGGCACCCATACGCAAGTTGGGATGGCTCCTCCAGACCGGATCCCATGGCTCCATCCCACCTGCCCTCCAGAGGCAGACAGAGCCAGCACATGCGAAGCACGGTGGCCCCACCATCATCTAATTTTACTATTCATATCCATTCCCCAATATCTACAAATAACTTGGTGCCCTTATAAGTCTGCTAAGTTTTTTATATGATGGAGACATTAGCCCTTTATTATTTCTTGCCAATTTCTTTCTCATTCAGTATTTAAATGGCTTTTGCATTATATGAATGTGTTTATAACTGCATGTCTTTTCTATTGTAATTTGCATTTCTTCAGTTCTTTCAGAGTCTGTTTTTCACATTGTCTTCTAACTTTTCTGTTGGTTAAATTTTTAAGTCCTTAACTCACTTGTCTGAAATTTAATTGGCATGTGGAATAAAGACTCAAGAAAGCTTTCCATCATACTATTAAATTTAAGTATGTCAAATATTATTGAATAATGTCTTCTCTCTCTTACTGATGATTTTGTTGAGCCTTTGCTTTCAGTAATTATAAAATATTTTATAATTTATTCCTCAATTTCTGTATACTATTTCATTAACTTAGTCATTTTTATGTGTTTGTTCTATAATGCTTTCATTTCCTTTACTTCATAATGTGATCTAATACCTGATGTAATACCCATAATCTTTTGCTAAATATTTTGAATAAGTCTAGAGAACACAAATTATAAATATGGAATATATGATTAGCTTCTAAATTTATCTTTCATATTTTATTTTTATGTAGCATCAGTGGATACTACTACCTGGGAATATCCAGATGTCTGCAGACATTATTTTGGCTCCTTTGGACAGTGGTCAAGTCTTCTTTTCTCCTTAGTGTCGCTCATTGGAGCAATGATTGTTTACTGGGTCCTTATGTCTAATTTTCTTTTCAATACTGGGAAATTTATTTTTAGTAAGTATCCATCTCATGTGCTTACTTGACAGTTACTTTTAATATAAAACTGATGTTTTGTTCCCATCTTAAATTCTGGATTTGGAGTACTAATGTAAAATGTCATATTTATAATTTTGGAAATTGTACATGATTCAGTCTGTTTTCTTTGGTTATAATCTCAAATAGTGGTAGATTCATTTCCAAAAAATTTTTTTCTAAGTAAATAATATGCCTTCAAATTCTCTGGTATAAAATGTTTTGTAATATTTAGATCACTCTGATTCTGGGATAAATTTAAATTACTTTATTACTTAAAATGTATATTTTAAATTTCATGCTGAATTGAGTTTATTTTGTTTTGGGGTAGAGCTAATAGTTTATTTAGGATTTTCGCATCTTTTTATAAGAGAAATTTACCTGTAGTTTTACATATACTATATTTGTTAAACCGCTGTGTATTAAGGCTAGTGTAACAAATGGTCATAAACTCTTTTGCTTAAAATTAAGAAATGTATTCTTTTTCATTTCTTGAGACAAGAAGTCCAAAACTAAAGTGTTAGTAAGACTCAGCATTTTTAAGCTGCTAGGGATGAAGCCTTCCATTCCTTTTCCTAGTTTCTGGTGTAGGTGGAACTCTTTGGCATTCCTCGGCTTGTGGCTACATCACTCCAATTTCTTGTCTTCACATGACCATCTCCCCTCACTGTGTCTATGTCCAAGTTTCCCTCTTATTATTATGAACACCAGTCGCTGAATTTAGGGCCTAAGCTAACTAATTCAGTATGAATTATGAACTATATCTTAACTTGATTATTTCTGCAAAGACCCAATTTCCAAATAAAGTCATATTTTAAGGTTCCTAGTGTACATGGGTTTGGGTAGACACTATTCAATCCAGGGTACTTGTGGTATCAAAATGTTGTTTGCTTTATGCAAGTCTTTGGCATCAAGAATTACATAAAATTTATAATTTCCAATCTTAAATCACCAATAACCTTTCTAGATAGTATAAAAACCTAGGGCACTAATCCACTTTTATCTTGAATAGCTTATAATGAAGGGGAATAACTCACATTTTTAACTTGCTCTATAATGTCAAAGTCTAATCCAACAATTTTTACCATCTTAGGTTTTACAGCATTAAAACATTTATTTAATGTTTACTAAGATTATAAAAGGTAAACATCAAGCAGAATTAAGTAAATTCCTTCAGGTTAAGAAGATACATTCTTAAATTAAAAACTGGACCCATTTTTTAATTTCTACAGACTGCTAATACTTAAGTATCTGCATATGCTTTTTCGCTTGCTTGCTTACTTTATTATAACAGCAGTATTTATGAACAATAATTACTATAGAACCTTTGGTCTATAAAATCATGTACTAGGGCTGGGCATGGTACTGCATGCCTGTAGGTGGCAGCCTAGGAAACCATGGCCAGGGCCAGGGATCGCTGTTCAAGTCCCGCCTGGGGTACATAGCTGACCTAGCCTCAAAAAAATAGCTAGGCATGGTGGCATGTGCCTGTAATACCAGCTACCTGGGAGCTGAGGCTGGGTACCCCAGGCAACGTGAGCCTGCAGTTCCACAGGCAAAAATAGCAAAACCTAGTCACACACACAAAAAAATACTAAATTAAATAAAATAATGTACTATACTTTGTAAAAACTTTAAGTGATTTCCCAGTTAAGTTTGTTGTGCTCAGTTTCCTTTTTGTAAACTTGAGAACTTAATTTTATATAAGGTGTAACAACATGTATATAAATCAGGGAGTATATAGGGGGGAAATTGTATGTATTATCTTTGTTCCAAAGATTTTAGCTAAATTCAGCCTCAAAAGGAGATTTTTTGAAAAACCCTCATTCATTTAAATTTTTCAATAGTGGGATTATGAAACCAATAATTAAACTACTTATATAAATGGGGAAAACTGAAAAAAAAATGAAGCAGTGAAAACTATAATGTACCATAATCTTAGTTCCATGTGCTAGATAATATAATGACACAGTAGATCTTCAAAAGATTTTTATAGATAAGAAAATATACGGTGATTGATTTAGTATCTCTGTATTTTTTCTTTAATTTTTAGATTTTATTCATCACATTAATGACACAGATGCCATATTAAGCACCAATGATAGCAACCCTGGTAAGTTGTTTGCAATTTAAAGTTTAGCTTGTTTCTTTATCTCTTACTTGGTTCTAAAAGGATTTAATATAGAGCCTATGACTATTTTAGGTAAATGAATGACATAAACTCATTAACATTATGTAACTTAGCCACGATTAAACTCTTGGAAATCACAGTTTAAAAAAAAAAATCCCCAAAAGGTTGTGATACAGTGAGCTAACAAAATGTAATCCATGTTCAACAATTCATGATTTTAGCTTAGATCTATAATACCCTTATTTACCTACAAGTAATTAGTAAATATTTCCAAGAACCTGTATTGGTACTCATTTTGGGAGTCTAGAAGCATAGTTCTTGGTTTGTTAGCTTAGTTTTAGACATTTGTTATTTTAGTTACTAATATTCACGATACACAAATATATATACCATATAAAATAATTTCCTAATAGTGAGTGAAGGTTAGTGAATATGGAAAAATAGTTTGACAGTTTGTCCAAAAATAATTTCTTAGAAAAACTTCCTTTAATTACTTTGCTAAAAATAAGCTTTTATGCCTGATATCAATTGGTGGAAATAGTTTATTAATATTTAATAGGATATTTTTATTGGGGAGTCTGTTCACCATGAGTTTATATGTATCACAATTATATTGATGATTCGGAGAACATTATTGGCGAACTCCACTTGCTTTGCATAGTGATACCACTAATTCTTGAATCTTCTGTTTATTTTGTGTGTTAAATAGTGAGAATATGGAGCAATCCATTTCATTGAGTGTAAAAGGTTATAACTAACATTTATTGAGTACTTACTGTTCTCAATAACAGTTGCACTTTTATCTTCACTTTCTACATGCAGAAACTAAGACACAGTTAGTTATTTTCCCAAGTTAGTGATTTTCCCAAGGCCTTAAAACACATTAAGTGACAGAATCTGGATTCATTTTTCATTCAGTTGACTTCCATAGATAGTGCTCTTTTCCACTGTAATTATTAAGACAAGAAAAATTTACATTGACTTACATTTGTCCCACATAGAAGGAAAACAATGCATATTAAAATTCTGACTTAGAGAAAAAGAGAAAGAAAATTAAGTGCTTGACTTGGTGACATGTCAAATAATAGAGAATAAAATTTATTATTATTTCATTCATTCATTCATTCATTCATTCATTCATTCATTCATTCATTCATTCATTCAGAGACTAGGTTTCGCTATTTTTGCCCGTGCTCTTGTTGCCCGGGGTACCATGGACTCAAGCAATCCCCAGATTCAGCTTCCCAGGTAACTGGGATTACAGGCACACGCCACCACACCCAGCTATTTTTTTAGAACTAGGTCTCGCTACAGGCCCCAGGTGGGACTCGAACTGCTATCCCTAGCTCCGGCTGCTTCATAGGCTGAAGCTTACAGGCACGAGGCACCGTGCACAGCCTGAGAATAAAATTTAAAGCAGAACTTAGAATGAGTTTTTTTTACTTTTCTTTTTGACCAGTGATGGGTATGATTGTTGATTATTATATATTATCCCTAATTAAGAATTCTTTTACAAAGAAAAATATTAACAAATATTGTTAGTTATTTATAGAAATTATGAAATTAAAAACCGTGAGAATGATTTTTATTCTTATAATTGCCTCTTATAGATCAGTGTTAGGAAAAATACATTTTCTTACTTCCCCATTCTCTGGACATCATCTGGATTTTCAAGATGCTACCAAGTGTGATGAACTTCTAGGATAATTACTCTGGATTGCTAGAATTCAAGATTCTTAAGTTATAAATAATAATTAGGTTTTGTCAAAGTGCTGGCAAGCTGTTTCAAGGACGTTTGCTTCTTATTCCAAAACCATATATTATATTTATTATTAGAAGAAATTTATGCTTTGGTCTTTGTATGGGTTATTAACACCACAAACAACTACCCAGAGGAATATTTCTTATATTATTGCATAGACAATACTACTTGGCCCAATATTTTTTCCCTAATAGTGAATATTTGATGAGATATTTTTTTAGTTTCCAGTAATAATTTCTAGATAAAATATTCTTGATGTAGTTAAGCCTTTTTTTTTTTTTTTATAGAAACTTACTATAAATATTGAGCTTGGTAGAGCAAGTATCAATCTCCTGCTGAATCATTTTTTTTATTCTTTCTGTTCTCTAATATGGTGGTTTCCTTTTGCAGTGATTTGCCCAAGTGCCAGAAGTGGCGACCATCCTGACAACAGCTCTATGATTTTCTATGCCAATGATACAGGACTCCAACAGTTTGAAAAGTGGTGGAATAAGTCCAAGACAGTGCCCTTTTACCTCATAGGACTCCTCCTCCCACTTCTCAATTTCAAATCGCCTTCGTTTTTTGCGAAATTTAATATCCTAGGTAAGCTGGAGGTATGTTAGGTGGATTCTCTGGATAGTGGAGTGCATGCTTGCTTCTGTGGAAACATGGGGAGCTGGTTCTCCTCCAGGCCTTACCACCAATGCTGAACCTCTTTACCTGTTTACTCCTATGTTACTCTGCCTTTTGGCTTTCTTTATGATGTTTAGCACAGACAAAAATTATCACTTCAAGTCAAGGTTCCTTTTGCCTTTCAGTACAGGAATATTGGGTTTTGACTTTTTTTTTTTTTTTTTTTGCTTTTCATGTCACACAACTTCAGTCATCTTTGTACGGTTTTCATTCCCTTAGATTTGTTTTCCCTCCCCCCACTTCCTCCCATTCCCTCTGCTCAGTCTTCTCTTGTCACTATTCACTGGTCCATGTTTAGCCTTTTAGTCTCTTTTTCTTTTTCTGGGGCAATGTCCTTCTCCTGCGTGAGGACCTGCATTCTTGGAGCGTGGTGAACCACACTGCTCAGATTTTGAGTCGTAACTTGCATTGGGCAGCCAGTCTAGGCTCACTGGAGTCTATTGGTGCCTGTTTCTTCTTGCAGGATGTCTGCTCTTTTCTGCTCTCAGTCTTTTCTACCTGTTGTTGTTTTTTCTCCCCACCTCATAGTTCTGGCCTCGAGTTTTTAGAGCCTGTTTTCCACTCCTTCATCAGTTTGGGAGTTCCTAGGAGGAGGCGGATATCAGCTAATGGTTAGTCTGGTTGGTCTCCATGATCATGAATTCCCGCTCAGGTGTCGGGCAGTTGCCATAACCTTGGCCTTCCTCCCACAATCTAATGGGGGTATACCTCACTTTTGTTGGAGACCCCTCTGAGCCAGAATTCTAGCTCCTAAGCCCCAGTGCCAGTGTTGGAGCAATCCTGCCATGTTGTCTTTATATTGGTCTCACAACTCTTCAGTCTGTGGTTCTACCCAAGCTTTTTTGGGTCCAACCGAGGGAAAGTGTGTGTCTAGGGTTTTTAATGATATCCTTCACCTCATCTGTTTCTTCTGATGAGTGGTTTTCTTGTTTCTAATAAGGACAGACAAGAGTAGGAGCAAACCAAAGGGGGTTAATTCCACCCCCCCACCCTGCCCACCTCCCACGTTCAGAAAGCCTGCACAAGGTGCCCACAACCCATGCTCTCTCCCCGTACATTGGAGCGACAGCTGGGCCCCCTGGCATGGGTCTTCCATTCTATTGTTACTGAATGTTTTCTTCCTTATTTCCCATGAGGCACAATTTCAGGAATGCTCCAAGTTGAATATTTTAAGAACTCTCAGTTACGAGAATTAGAAACATTAAGCCTTTGTAAAGGAGACTATAAGTTCTCATCCCCACCTCCTGTCTCAGAATTATAACTTGACTTTCAACCTAGGATAGCATTCCCTAGCTCAAGCACCTTAGATTTATTTTATTTTATTTATCTTTTTATTTTATTTATCTTCCTCAATGTATTTTTCTTTCTTAGAACACTATTGCTACCTTAAAGGGACAGATTTCTACTGTGAGACTGTTTTTCAGAAATTTTAGAAATTTCTGAATCACTAAAGGATTATTTTGATTCTTCTTTCACAACCTGGAGCCTTCAGGTTACAAAAGGAACCCCTCATGAATGCCCAAATTTGGTACATAATAGTTGCATCTGCACTGACCATGTACAGACTTTTCTTGTTATTCTTCTACAAACAGTACAGTGTAACAGCTATTTACATAGCATTTGCATTGTATTAGGTATTATAAGTTATCTAGACGTAAAGTATATGGGAGGATGTGTGTGGGTTATATGCAAATATTACTCTATTTTATAGAAGAGACTAGAACATTCATGGACTTTGGTATCCTCTAAAGGGTGAGGAGCAAAGGGGTGTGTATGTGTGGGCAGGAGGTGGGGGGATTCTGGAGCCAATCCCTCATGGATACAAAGAAAAATAACAGTATTTCCCCATACTTTTCCACCTAGCAACAGAATTCACACTCTAAGACTGCCACAGATATATACAGAAAATGGAAAGTTGTGGTTATATTGACTTTAGCTTCTTGCTTTTATGCTTTCTGAATCTGCTAATCTCTAAATCCACATAGAAGCTTATATAGCTCATTTGTGGTTTCCTGATTTGTTTGCTTGCTTTCTTACAGAATAGATCTTTAAAAGTTATCCTATAAACTTGTAGAAGAATTTACTCAGTTGGGCAAAACAGTCACCAGACTTCTAACCAGACTGATTATTCTCCATCTCATTAGGTATATTGTTTTTGCCCTTTTTCCTTATACTTTTCCTTTCTTTTAAAATGAAAGCTTCTTTAGAGAAATTCGCATCAGATTCCTCTGGAAATCTTGCATTTCCTAACTCTGCTCCAAATTGATTTGATTTAATTCCTTAAATAGAAAACTCCTCTGACTTCTAAAATACTGCAATGTCTTTCTCTTGCTCTTTTTTCATTAAGATAACATTAGTTTACTGCACTGTTTAAGTCCAAGATATACACTTCTCCTGCCACTAAATGTTTAATCACTGTACACCACCAACCATTTGGTGTCTTCTACTTAATCCTTCACATTCACTATTTTTCTTTCCTTTGTTTCCCCACCATCCCTGCTGTTATCAAAGTCTACATGGCTTGTTTTTGTTTTCTTTATACTCCACAGATAAGTAAAATCATAGTGTATGTCTTTCTACTTCAGACTTATTTCCCTTAGCATAATCCTCCTAAGGTCCATGCTTGTTTCAGCAGCACATATAATCCTCCTAAGGTCAGTCTATGTTGTCTCAAATGACACAATTTCATCCTTTTGTATGGATGGGTAATAGTCCGTTGTATATGTATACTGTGTATTCTTTATTTACTTATCTCTCACTAGCACTTGTTTTGTCTCCATGTCATGGTTATTGTGTATTAGACTACTACAAACTTTTGGATGTTGTAGTTTATTCTATGTGCAATATCTATGAGTAGAATCTGGAATTTTTCCATCTAGCAAGTTGTACCATCCAGTCAAAAACCATCTAGATACTAGGTCAGATTGTATGGATTATTTGGTTTATGGCCTTTCTCAGGTTTATGGCCCACATTCACTATTTTTCTTTCCTTTGTTTCTTATAGTCTTATACTAAATAATGTGAACCTTCCACAATTATTGACTATCTCTATATCTTTTATGTTGAAATTTTTTTTCATATATATACTGTCAATACAAAAGAAGAAGGTAAATTTCATGTTGGTTTAATTTTTTTCTTATATAACCTTACAGTGTTGTGGGGGTTTTTTTTGGGTTTTTGTTTGTTTGTTTGTTTATTTGTTTTATGGAGGATTTTCAGCATGTGTTCTCTACTAAACTCAGCTCATAAGAAAATTAGGCAGTTTTGCTTTCAGCAATTTTAGGCTGTAGCCCTTATAGTTTTTTTTGCTTTATTTTCTGATAACACACATATTGTCTCTGTTCTTTAGAATCTTAGTTTTGGTAGAGATAATCAATAAAGGTACTAATTCCCCAAACTATGTTTTGACTGTAGAAACAGAGCTTGATTTTAAAATGATCTGTAAAATACACAAAGATGATAAGTGGTTTCTGAATTTTTTTCTCACAGGCACAGTGTCCGTTGTCTATTTGATTTTCCTTGTCACCTTGAAGGCTATTCGCTTGGGATTTCATTTGGAATTTCACTGGTTTGTGCCAACAGAATTTTTTGTACCAGGTGAGCTGTTTCGACCAAATAAAGAATTAATAAATTATAGTCATCTTTAAGTGAACTCTTGTTAACTACTACTATGCTAAAACAAGTAAAGATATTTTATTAATGCTGTTGCAAGAGATCAGTTGAAATTCCTTTGGTTTTCTTGCAGCTAGAGGTAACTAGGGCTCCTTTAGTTTTACTTGGGACTTGAAATTCAGTGATGTTACAATGTAATTGAAAATTAAGAAACTCACTTTCTAGATTTTTCTGAGAAAACATATCCCTGAATTTTCTGAGACTTATAACTGTTCATTTCTAATATTGTGGATGATATTATTCATTAACATCATCCTCCCCCTTTTTTTCTTTGCTGTTTTTCCTGCGAAGATGGTGACTAAGAAATGTTCTCCCCACCTTTTTTTCCTCATGATAATTGCTTTGAAATTTCTTTGCTTTCACACACATGTAGAGATTCTGGACATTCTGAAAGCACCTTGATGCAATGAATGAGTAATGCTAAACAAGACAACAACTTAGCCTATGAAGCGGCTGGGGCTAGGGATCGCGGTTCGAGTCCCACCTGGGGTCGGTAGCGAGACCTAGTTCCAAAAAAATAGCTGGGCATGGTGGCGCGCGCCTGTCATCCCAGCTACCTGGGAAGCTGAGGCTGGGGATGGCTTGAGTCTGTGGTACCCTGGGCAACGAGAGCCTGCGGTTCCAGGCAAAAATAGCCAGACCTAGTCTCAAAAAAAAAAGACAACAACTTAGAAAATGGAAGTGATTATTACACTGATAGGAAAACTAAGAAGTAATATAGAATTCTGTTTTTGTTTTAGAAACACTGCTTTTCATTTTTCTATTCTGGATTTGGGCAGGCTAGAATTTCAGGTCTCTGTTCTCTATCTGGTGTTATGCTCTTAAGTCAGCAACTGCCCTTTTTGTTCATTTTGTTATAGCAGTCCTGGGGCCTTCCAGGTGTTGAGCTAGTGGTCATTGGAAGAAGTTTTTTGTATTGCCATGGTTATCTGTTCCCAGATAATTTGGCTGTAGTAGTTTTGTTTTTTTATTTCTATTGGAAGCCCACACAGCCTGAAATGTCAGTATAAATTCATCTAACCACCTGACTTGATATATTCCATATAGTGCATACAATGCAAACAGAATATATCGTATAGACTGTAGTCTATGTATATTCCTTATGGGGACTGGTTCTAATTTTATGTATCTGGTCAAGATCGCTTCACTGAAATCTATATCCATATATCTACCTGTCTCTTCTACACCTCCACTCTAGATGTCCACTAGGTAATATGCTCAGGTTCTTCCTGGCTTCCTGTCCATTCCACTTCTTTTGCCCAATTTTTCTTTAGAACTCCTGTCACTACCAAATCTTACCCCTGGTTATTTAATTTTATTAAGTTCTTAATTCTAATAATGAGTTGGAATATTGAGGAATATCTTTTCTAGTCTACTTTATTTCTAACTTTCAGATAAAAAGTAGAAATTAAAGTAACAAGGAATTTATCCAAATATTTCCAAATCTGTTTGGCTCCTGGATTTAAAAAGTGAACAATCAGATGATAAAGAATATGCTATATATATATATTTTTTTTTTAAATATATAAGTGGAATGTGTTTTTCTTAACTGAAATGTTGGCTCTCTGATAAAAGGGATGATTTTGTTTTTTATAGATTTCTCTATTAGTATTGTTTTCCTAAGGCCTATAATACTTCCTGACATGTAGTCAGTGCTTGATATAAATACTTGTTGAATGAATGAATGCGTTTGTCCCTACTCCCACCTAAATTCCATTAAAGCAACAGTAAAGATGTATGTGTAAATATTTAATACAAAGAAACTGTAGAAGAAGCAATAGCAGACAGCAAGAGATTTTTAGAAACTAGAAAACTTATGGTTAGTAAAGCAAAGCAGAGGAAGTGGAAATGTAAATACCTGTAGAGAGATATTCCAACATATAGGGGGACAACTTAAGCTATGCACATTATAAAAGCCTTAGCATTTGGACATATTTGGGTAACTGAAAGTAAGGATAAGAAAAAGGGCCCAAAATGGGAGATTCCTTGAAAATGTGTGTTACGATTAATTATATATACCTCTTTCCCCCTCAGTTAGCAAGAGTTAGAAGAAACTGAATCAGATCTAATCTAACCTAGGCACCAGGTATGGCAAAGAATGGGAATAGAACTCTAATCTGACAATAGAATTTAAGTGGAAGCGTAATGGTGAAACTATGCTACCCCTCCATTTCTCTTTCTGACAGCTACATTCCTAGCATTTTAGAAGTAGAGGATAATAGATTATTATCCTGTGGAGAAACTGGCCAGCCTTGGAGGAAAGACCCACAGTATTTGGGTTTTACCTAAGAAATGTCAGGTAGCTTGCTTGTATCAGACATGTCTACCAAAGATACTATTTTTTCAGTATTTTAATTTTAAATATAAATAAACAGACAACAATGACTAGATATTTAGGGAAAGATGATTAAGAGGGAATAAAAGAAACTTCAAAAAAATTGCATCCTAGTGACAAAAAACAGTGATATAACCATGAAACAATATTTGGAAGTAAAGAAAGGAAGAGGGAATTTGGGCTTAAAAATCAAAAATGTAATATAAATTAAACCAAAAAAATTGAAAGATAAAACTAACCTCATAAAAAGTAGTCTAGAAATCATTGATGGATGGATAGAAGAAAGAAACAAAAGATAGATGGGAGGGAGCAATGTAAAATTGAAGAGAAAAGATACGAAAAATATAGCATTGACCCAGGTGCCCAACTAATCCAACTGATTAGTTTCACAGAGAAGAGAGAAAAGAAGGGAAAAAATTATTAATTTATTTTAAAAAATTATTTTAGAATTTATTTAAGAAATTTCTCCAAAACTAAATATAAATTCCTATATTTAAAGGGTTCAAAGTATCCAGCACAGTGAATAAAACCCATATCAAAGCTATCATCCTAAAATTTCTGAACTCCATTGACCAAGAAGAGATTCTGAAAACTTGCTGGGATTAAAAACAGTCTATATAGAAGACCTGTAATTAGAATAGCATGAGACTTTAACAACTCTGAACCTAGGAGGCAGTGGAAATGTCATCAAAGGTCTCAGAATAACTTATTTTAATTTAAAACTGTAAATCCCCCCATACTCTCAAGTATTAAAATATAGTAGAGATAGGTACACAAACTAAAGTTTCAGAAAATTTAACCTTCCATACATTCTTTCTGAGAGGAAAAAAAATTGCAAAATATGCTCTTCTGAAAAGTAGTAAATCAAAAAATTCTCAGAGATGGTGAAGGGAAATGCTAGGAAACAGCTGTCTAGCAGGCCTCAGGAGCAACCAGCAGGTAAACAGATGGCCCAGGAGGCACTTTTTCAAAGAAAAAAATTAAGTGGAAAAAAAAAAAAAGCTATTTACTGTATTTTATGGATAGAGGTATTTTACTATTCTTTTGGAGAGTTTGGGGAAGAATTAGTATAAACTAGAAAGTTGTCAAGCAAAAGAGAAAAATGTCAATTATTACACCCAATAAAACACAACTAAGTATTTTAATATAAGAAAGGAAATATCGTAAAACATCCTGTGGCTTTCCTATGACTGTGACATAATGATCTTGAAGATTTAAATATTAAATACTGCTTTTGTAAAAATCAAAGTTATTATATTGGAGAGTAGTGGATGGGAAAGTGTGGCGGCTGGCAGTGATATGAAAGTACTATAACCCCCTGGTTGGAAATCAGTAGATTGTATATTAAAAATTTTTAATAAAAAGATATAGGCATGTTCAAAATAAATTGTTATAGAGTGTACATTTAAAATATGCCAGTAGGAGAATTAAAATTAGTACTTCTAGAAACATGATTCAGATAGGAGGTATAAAGAAAGAGAACATCGGTCTCTGTGGTCTTTGTTAGAAGCCTTGTAATACCATTTTACTTTTAACAATAGTGTGCAAGGAAGGCTGCAATTAAGTCTATACTCGAAATAAAAAACTGTTGACTCCTTTGAAATTGACTTCAAAGAGACTTTAGATACTTTAAAGAATTATGGAATCATTTGCTATTTTTGATAGCAACATTGTGTTCATCTGAAGCCAGAAAAAAATAATTTTCTAACCACATACACTTTGAATAGTTTTCTCATTCACTTTCCATTAGATGCAAACTCTCTTTACCATTCACTCTCTGATATTTAATAATGCTTCCAAATATAATGAAATTTTTTCTACTTATTTTCATATTGTACCCCACACTTTTGTCTTTGAACTTTTTATTGAAATATTTACATGTATGAAACTACACAACTCCTAAGTTACAGCTTTATCTATTTTCTCACTGAACACGTGAGATAACCAGGGCCCAAATTAAAAGCAAAAATTCCTAGGACTGTACTGTCCCTCTGATCCTCTCCACAAGTTGCTTCCTCCCTGCAAAGGTAGCCATTGTTCTGACTTATGACCCCAAGAGTAATTTCCTGTTTTGTTTTGTTTTGTTTTTAATGTAATATAAATGGGATATACATTTACAGTCTGACTTAGTTCATTTGACATTATTTTGTAAGATTGATTTATAATGCTGTGTAATTTTATCTATGTAAGTGCATATGTATTTGTTCAAAATGCATTTTGTATTTGTAATGCATTAATTCTCATTTGTATTTCATTGTATAATATACTATGATTTGTTTACCTTTTATCATTAAAAGCTATTTGAGTGTGCTCCAGTTTTTTACTGTTATGTTTTTTGCAGCCCTTTTCATTCTCATATATATCTTTTGATGAACATATGGCTTCTTTCACTTAAATGTAAACCTAGGAGTAGAATTGCTAAGTCAAGGGTATATGTTTATTCTTCCTTAGTAGATATTGATATTGCCAGACATCTTTCCAATATGGTAGAGTGTTCCCACCGTGTTTGAGTCTTCTAATTGCTTTACCAACATTCGTTTTTTTCTGGTTTTTCATCTTACCTTTCTCATTGGAATGCACTGGTGTTGTGGTTTTAATTTGCATTTCCCTATGTCTAATAAAGTTAGCATGCTTTTTCATATGTCCACTGACCGCTGGTTTTCCACTTTTGTCAAGTGTCTCAAAGTTCTTTAACCTATTTTTTCCCGTATATTTTTGATATTGACTTATAGGAGTTCTTTACATTTTCTAGTGAAAATAGGCATCCTTATCTTGATTCTGATTGCCTAGGAAAAGCTTTGCATTTTTTCACCATTAAGTATAATGTTAACTGTGGGTTTTGTCACATATGTTCTTTAATACATTGAGGTATATTCCTTTCATTCCCAGTTTATTGATAGTTTTTATCATAAATGGATGTTGAATCTTATTAAGTGTTTTTTCAGTGTATATATGTATGTGATCATATAATTTTTATTTTTTAATGGGTTGAACTATATTAAATGGTTTGCATACATACAATGAACCACTCCTATATCCTTGGAATGACTATCACGTGATCACAATGTATGGGTTTCTTAATACATGCTGAATTCTGTCAAGATTTTTAAAATATTTTTTCATCTGAGATATTGCCCTATAGTTTTCCCTTTTTGCTTTGTCTTTGCCTGGTTTTGCCAAAAGACAGCACCATCATTTTTTTTTTTTTTTTTTTTTTTTTTTTTTTTTTTTTTTTTTTTTTTTTTTTTTTTTTTTTTTTTTTTTTTTTTTTTTTTTTTTTTTTTTTTTACTTTTTAGGGTTGATGCTTGATTCTTTGTCTTTCTGGACTAAAATAACATGGCAAAAAGTTGGTGTGCTTTCTTTTTTTGTTACTGCACTAAGGTATCTTGTTCTCCCTTTTTTATTACCTACTTTGCCTAAAATTAACACTGTAACTCTTGGTCTTATTCTACGTAAGATAAATTTCCCACCACTTTTGTATTAACAGACCACAGAAACAAATTAGTAGTGCTTTTTAAATATGTTATTCTTTTTCCAAAGTAACTTTATACGTATTACAGAAAATATAGAGAATATAGCTAAGTGGTTAAAGTAAGTCAAATCAGCATTCATAGCTTTATGAATTTCTCTCTAATCTTTTTTCTTTAGATACATACATATGTATACATACACTTTTAAGCATTAAAGTAATTCCATACATGCTACTTGAATCATGAATGTTTGCTATAGTACAAAATCTTCCTCCATAGCATGATTCCTAAATACTATGTACCACTAAGCACCTGATCATAATTTAACCAGTCCTCATATGGACATTTAATTTATTTCTGGTATTTTTTAGTTGAGACAATAATTGATATATATAACATTATATCAGTTTCCAGTATATAATATAGTGATTTCATATTTGTGTATATTTTTTTTGTTTTTGTTTTTAATTTTTATTTTTGCACATTTTACAATATATGATTGTATAACTGCTAATCCCCATGGGAATACCCCCCCATACCACACCTCCCCTGGTCTCTTTACCTCCTTTCTTTTTGCTGTTTGTCCTTGTTTAGTCCTTTAGTCTTTTTTTTTTTCCCTTGATCCATTTCCTCATCCTTGGTGAGGGTACGATTTCCCCAGAGTTGGTAGAACGTGCTGTTTATCATTCCTGTACTGCTTTTGGAACACCCTTGGTCTTGGTGGGTCTCATCTCTTCAATTTGTGCCACGTTTTGTTGCTCCTTCAGTCATGCTTCAGGTCTTTGACTTTGGGGGCATGACTCCGCCTTATATTTTGGAAGAGCAGATCCTCGAAGGGACATATTTGTGTATATTTTGAAATGTTCACCTCAAGAAACCTAGTTAACATTCATTACCACATGTATTTTTTTTCCTTGTGATGAGAACTTTAAAGATATACTCTCCTAGCAACTGTCAAATATGCAGTACAATATTATTAGCTATAGTCACTATGATATACTTTATATCCATGACTTATTTATTTATAACTGGAAGTTTTTAATCTTTCATTTCCAGGAATTAAATGCTTTTTAGCCACTGAAGAATATTAAATGATGAATTCTCCTTTCCCTGATTCCTTTCCTAAAGGTATTTTTCTGGCAAATTAAAGTGTTACGACTGTAGGGTCAGACCCTGAGTTTGAATCTTGTTTTCTGCCTCATACTTGTGTGACATCTAACAGGAATTAATAATATAAAGTACTCTCACAGATAGTCATTTTTTATTCTTGTACCCCCTTTTCACAAGTACCTTGCTCAAGTGAAATGCTAGCCTTTAGGAACTTCATAAAGATATTTTATTATTCTTATCCCCTGGACAAAACAGATAACTGATTTTTGCTGGTCAGTTTTTGACTACTTCTACTCATTTTCACATTGTCAGTTTTAATATGTTTTCTCTTTCCCCCTTTCTTTTTCTCCTAGAAGTAAGATTTCAGTTTCCACAGCTGACGGGAGTGCTTACCCTTGCTTTCTTTATTCATAATTGTATTATCACCCTCTTGAAAAACAACAGGAACCAAGAAAACAATGTGAGTAATTATGTGAGAATTTGACTTTTGGATCTTAATTTATTAAATTTAAACCATAGAGCAATGGTCAGCAAATTTTTTCTGTAAAGGTTCAGTGGGGAATATTTTAAGACATGTGAACCATGTGGTCTTTGGTACAATTACTCAACTCTGCTGTTGTGTAATTATACTGTGGTTGGTGTAAAAGAAGTCATAGATTTTCATATAATCAAATGCATGTATCTTCCTTCCATTTTAGGTCTTACTATACTCGTACTTTTAAATCTTTTGAGAGAATAAGAAGAAAAGCTTACTTATTAGCCTAACTAAACATCTGAAACTTTGGAATGTACAGGAAAAAATGGGGACTCTCTTCATGCCCTCTACTTTTATGTTCTTGCTCTTTCATAAATTCTCTGACTCATTGCCACTTGAACTAACTGCCTGCCCAGGTTTTAGGAAGTGAAAAGTGATATATGAAAACCATCTCTTTTATCTTCATAGGAAACAGTTTTTTGTTTGTTTATTTTTTTATTTACTATTAGTATCATACATCATTGTTCCTCTTTGTATGGTTGTTGGTCCCCTCTTTGTATGGAACATGCCCCCCCACACCCCCCTGGTCACTCCCTCTCCTTTCTCTTTGTTGGTCCATGTTCAGCTCTTAAGCCTTTTTTTTCCCCCGGAGCAGTGTCCTTTTTCTAGGTGAGGTTTAATGTTCCAGGGGCGCGGTAGACCAACGGTTCTCATATTTCCAGTATTAGTTTGCATCGGGTAGCTCTTCCAAGCTTGTTTGGAGTCCGATAGTACCAGTTCCTCCGTTCTCTATGTCTCTTTCATACTGTGGTTGGTTGAAAAAAATTCCCTGGAGGGAGATATGTCGATTGAAGGTTCTGGTCGGTCTCCTTGTTCATGGACAGTGCTTAGTGGTCAGGCTACTGCCATATTTCTGTGACCTTCCACCCTCTGTCCAGAGAGGGGTGCATGTTCCTTTTGTTGGAGGCTTCTCCAGACCATAATTCTGGCTCCTAGGTCCCGTTGAAAATGATGGTGTTGGAGTAATCCTGATTGTCATCTTTATGGTTGGTCTCACAGTCTTGTGTTCCATAGTTTGCTCCAAGGTCTTTTTGGGTTCTACACAGAGGATATGTGTGTCCAGGGCTCTTAACTCAAAATGCTCTCCTCCTCTATTTCTTCTGTTGGGTTATCTACCAAGTTCTTATTCCTGATGAGGACTAACTAGAGTAGGAGTAGTCTGGAAAGGGGGTTAAATATCACACTACTGCACACCCCCCCACCGACTGCACCATGGCAGAGCTTTCCCCCTTCCCTCCGTCCCCCCTGCCTCCCACATGAGCTGGCAGGCTGGGCATAGAGTATACATACCCCCCAAGCCCCAGCCCTCCCACCTGAGACCCGGGCCTGGGCAGGCCAAAATCCTGGACACAGAAGACTCTGCCTACTCTGTGGAGGCGAGCACAGCCTAGAAAACCATGTGGCCACAAAGGGCCATAGGAAACAGTCTTTATGTAACTTTTAGCATATACCATATGGCTAATTAAGTCACTTGCTATCCTAATCAGTTGTTTTCCTAAGCCAAATTAGACCAAGTAACTCAGAGATGGCATGAAGAGCACAATTTCAGTAAAGTCTTATGTTTTATCGTAAATATTCACACATTTTTATGCTCATAATTAGTCTTACTAGAGAAGTCTTAAATGATGAGTGAAATTACAGGCAGTAATTATTCACTTTGCCCAGTTCCTACAAGTGTGAATTTTAGTTGCTTTGGTTTAGTTAAATTATAACACCCTCCCCCCAAAAAAATGTAGTTTAAATTTGCATCACCATAGAACTTGAACCATGACTTCTTGTCTAAAGTAGTATCTCCCTGGCATGGTGGCGTGCTCCTATAATCCAAGTGCTGGGAGGCAAAAGGACAGAGATCACTTGAATTCACGGGTTTGAGACTATCCCCAACAACATAGCGAGACCTGGTTCTCAAAAAAGCAGCCCGGCACAGTGGCAGGTGCCTGTAATCCCAGCTACCTAGGAAGCTGAGGCTAGGGATCTCTTCATCAGGACTACCCTGGGCAACATAGTGAGACCTGGTGGGTGGGTGGATGGATGGGTGAATGGATGGATGGATGGATGGATGGATGGATGGATGGATGGATGGATGGATGGATGGATGGACGGATGGATATCTGCTAGCCATTCAGTTCACAATCATTACAAATCAAGTGAGCACATGCCCTGGGAATTTTACATTGTGATTGGCTAGGCAATTCTCACTTGGTAAATTTCCACTTCTGGTTTTACTTATGTCTTTCTAGTATCAGTCATCCATGACTGCAGAATGTCTTTCTGATTGACTCATTCCTCGGCAAGGTGATCAGAGTACAAGAGCACACAGATACAAATTCTTTGGCAGCTAGGACCTGCATCATCCTCAAATAGGTGTTGGGTCAGCATTTCACAACTGCATGCTACTATGTCTGCTTAAGTTTTTGCTCCCCAAAATTCTTAAATACAGTTGCTTTTCTAGAAAGTCACAGCAGCTTATCTGGAGTGCCCCAGTGTGAGAAGCTCAGGGCTGGTTAGAAAGATGGGTGTTTTAGTTAATGGATCACCGAAAGAATATAGAAAGAACTTGCCTTTGTATTAATACCAATGGACTTTGAAATCCATATTTCATATGATAATACCAAATAAAATGAGTTCTTATTTCTACTGAGTATTGAGAACTAGCCCTTTGTAGACTTAATATGTTAGGTTCAACGAATAAAACTTGTATTATTTTACTATGTCATTTATATTTATTTTACTATATCATTATTATTCTATATATTTATATAGTCAGCTAATAAAACTTATGTTAGGTTCAACTAATAAAAGTTGACTCAATTTTTTTTACTTGTGGAAATTTTTTAAAAACAAAGGTTTAAAAGCTAAAGTTCAAATGGATGATGTTTTCTTACTGTCTTAATTGAAATTCCTAGGCTATGAAATGTGGTCCAGCTTTCAGCAAATCACGTATACTTCATGTTAATTTCTTGAAATATTGATAATTACTAATGATAAAATTAGCATTATGTGCATTTGTGTAAGCAGAATTTTTAACACTAAATATATATAGATCCACTCTCATTTTGATTATAGTGAAATTCACTTAGGTATTTGCATAAAAGCTAAATGAGTCTTATACTGAGGAAAACTTTGTCATTTGATTAGTTTAATGATTATACTTTTGCACAGTTTTCAGTAATTTGACTCATAAATGTGATACATTATTTTCTTGAAATTTAACAGAAAATGTGAAGCTTGTCAAGGATTCTAAATTCTTACCGTTAATGTTGGGTTCATTGTGCAGAGCTCAGTAAATAAAGATTTGAAAGTAGAAAAGGAAGAAAAAGACTAGGAAAAAAAATCCTGGCTCCCTTCTGTGTAAACTATAGTAGGATCTAAAGATTTACCTGAAGGAGAAGAGTGAGGCTCCTAGACAGGTACAGTAATCAGATTTTTCAAGTAGAACTTAATATCACTAAACATAATTACATATGTAAGTACAAACTAAACAGTATATAATTTCTCTTTCTTTGTAAGACATAATTACCAAAAGAAAAAACTTTAGCATTGAAGATCATCCTGCTCTTATCATCAGGCTATGTAGTCTCTATAGCCGTCCTGACTATGTGGACTAACCTCTTGCTATTTCCTCATCATGTTTGAAGCAGAACCTATACAGTGCTTCTTCTGTTTTATTTTGCCTGTCCTGAGTTTTATACTCTACTCAGTTCTTTTTTTTTTTTTTTTTTTTTTTTTTTTTTTTTTTTTTTTTTTTTTTTTTTTTTTTTTTTTTTTTTTTTTTTTTTTTTTTGGAGACTAGGTCTCACTGTTTTTGCCTGTGGAACCGCAGGCTCACGTTGCCCGGGGTACCACAGACTCAAGCAATCCCCAGTCTCAGCTGCCCAGGTAGCTGGGATTACAAGCGTATGCCACCATGCCCAGCTATATTTTTTTGGAGCTAGGTCTCACTATGTGCCCCTGGTGGGACTCAAACCGCAACCCCTGGCCCTGGCCATGGCTTCCTAGGCTGCTGCTTACAGACATGCACCACCATGCCCGGCCTCTACTCAGTACTCAGGAGATGCCTTCTATCTTAATTTACTTCTTTTTTGCTTCTGCATAAAATTTGTGTAGTTAATGCTTAGGTATCAGCAGTTTTTATGTGAATATTTAGAGTAGGTTCATGTGGTCAGTTTCTGTCATGTAAATGCCTCACTGTGTTTTGACTGTGAATGGTGCATGGAACAAATTAGAAACTATATTTGAGAAATAGACTGAGCTCCCACACTCACTTGTGCCCCATTTGTAAACCCAGTTCTCATTCCGAGTTGGCATTCTTCCTGTCATTAGCTCCCTCACCGCTGCCCTGCCAACCATTGCTTATTCATGAGGCAGAGGGTTATAGGAATCTTGACACATTACCAGTGCCTCATTTTAAATATTTTTTTTTTACTTTCAGCCTCATTTTTTTAAGGATAGCTTTTTTCTACCCTTTTCCAGTAAATTATTTCTAAAATATTAAAATATTTTATATTTCAATTACTGTATAGTTGTATTAAACTAAGTGGGCTTTTAAGATCCTGTATATCTCCATTCCTAGTGTAGTGCTGGCTTGGGGTCAAGTTAAAGAACAGTGAATCCACATGTGTTCCTGCTATTCATAAGTGGCATGGTTCCCAGCATCTTGCTAAACCTCAGCTGCTTTTATATTAAAACATCGTTTCTGTTCATTAGAATATTTTCAGATGAAAACAGATATGTAACTCTTAATCTAGTTCTACCAAGTGTATATTTGGACTACTGTGAAATAGAACTTCTCTCAACTTAGTACTTCTCTCTCCCTCAAAACTTTTTCCTTCTTGTTCATCGATTTCTTTCTTGTTTATTAACTATGATGCACCTTTCTCATTTAAAGCTTTCATTGATTTCTTTTGTTTATTAACTGTGATGCACCTTTCTCATTCAAAATTTTCATTGATTTCTTTCTTGTTTATTAACTATAACACACCTTTCTCATTCAAAACTTCTCGTTTATCAATCTCTTTCTTTATTAACTGTGACGCAACCTTTATCGTTCAAAGCTTCTTCCTTCTCATTCATCGATTTCTTTTTTTATTAACTATGATACAGCCTTTCTCATTCAAAACTTCTTCCTTCTCCGTCATCTATTTCTTTTTTTTTTTTTGATTATTAATTGTGAGGCAAATGCATTACAGAATGGTCAGCTACGGCATGCAGTGTGTAGTCATAGCAGCTACGGCTTACAGTGTGTAGTCAGAAAGATTTTGGTTTGAACACAGACTTCAGCTACTCACATAGTAACTTTACCACAAGCAAGTTTTGTAACCTTGCTGTACCAGTTTACTCATCAGATAAAGAAAATGATTATACCGACCTGAGATAATACATATAATGTGCTTATTAGCGCAGCACCTGGTACCTCGAAGCAATTACTAATTATAGCTAATGTGCTTATTATTTTTTATCTACATTTACTGAGTTCCTACTCCCTGAGAATGACTGTCTGGTAATTGAAGATAAAAAGATAGAGAAGACATATTCCCTGTTCTTAGGAATCCCTAGACTAATGGTATGGACCAA
Source organism: Uropsilus gracilis (assembly GCA_004024945.1). Taxonomy (NCBI): domain Eukaryota; kingdom Metazoa; phylum Chordata; class Mammalia; order Eulipotyphla; family Talpidae; genus Uropsilus; species Uropsilus gracilis. Next base: position 32,334 of record PVHY01007922.1, on the reverse strand, counting down.
TTCGGATATAGAAAAATTAAAATATGCTTTCTGTTTTTAATGCCACCGAGTGGCACAGGCCAACTTGCTCAGTCACCTTGGGGATGTTAGGTCACCCCCTACTTGTTAGCACTTTCGGGGGCAGTGCCTCCTCCCCTAACGCCTGGTATATCAAGAAAATCCAGGACAGAGTAGGCATTGAGGCAGATGGTGATCAGCCCAACAAGGTTATCAGTGAGCCGAACTAAATACATTGAGGATGTCATTGCTGAGGGTATCTGCAAGCTGGGCCTCTTGCCCGCCCCGCAGCCGGAGCTGTCTCTGATGTCCAGGATCCCTGGAGCCTGCAGTGGTTCCAACCCAGCTGCGGCAGAGAGGAAAGACAAGGAGGAGAAGGAGGAGGAATTGAAGGAATCAGACGAGGACATGAGGTTCAGCATGTACCATTAGCTAGTTCTCCTTTTCCCCACATGAGAAGAAAGACCAGAAGTCAAGTCCAGACATATTCCAACCAATGTCCAGGGTCCACCCTCTCACCTCTTCCCTTGTCACAAAAAAGCTTTTTTCCACACACAAAAAAGAAAATGAGAGTACCAACATGATTCAAGAACTGTTCAGGTTGGCTGTTTTAAATGTTTGCAAATTTCTTTCACTTAAGAGCCTCTATGTTTGGCGGGGGCAGGGGCAGAGCGAAAAAATAAAATCTCCTTCATGTCAAGATTATCGATTTCTTTCATACACTAATGATAATTGTGATACAGTATACTGTTTTGAGATATGGATACAGTTAGTAAGAAGGGGGAAGCAGGAAAAAACCATATTGGAAAGGCTTCGGCATCTTAGCCTTTGCATTTTCATCAGGTCCTCCCCCTAGTTTGCGAAGGTCCACATTCTAGCAGGAAGTTTAAGCAAGATCATGAGGGTCCTCAGGTGGTCTGAAGGCTACAGCCTGCCCTTGGAATGCTAGCTAGCCCTCTTGACACAGTACCCTCTCTGACATTTGGCCTCCCGACATTTGCGTTTTGCAAGACAACCTTTGTTCTGGTGTGGTATTGCATAGGATGAGGGTAAAGTGACCTTCAAATATCATGAGAGATATGAAAATAAGAGTTTCTTGGCTCATTTCTGTTCATCTTCCACAATCGTAGGAGGCACCCCTCCAGGTAGAAGTCTGACTTTACATGAAGTAAAGAGCAAGGATTTTGCACACACAGTTCCCCCAAGCCTCCCATTTGTTTGTCTGTCCTGCCTTAATCCTCAACAATTAGAAGCTCTTTGAGAGGACTGGAGCCACCTGCATAATCCAGGTTCCTATAGCTCTGTAGGTTTCAGCACCATTTAATTTAGGGGGTGGCTTCCCTGGTTTATTTTCAAACTGCTTGTCAACTTAGACTTGACTTTAGGACTTCGCATAGCTTGTTACTTGCTTTTTAAGTGAACTTATTAACATTTAATTTTATAACTTTCTGCTGTTTTAATCCAGTTAAAGAAGAAAACTGTCCTAAACTTTAGAAATGTTACCTAATTCCAAATGTCTAGTTTTCTTGTTGTTATCAAACTAAACTAAAATTGCATGTAATGTTTTTCTTAACTGTTTTCTTAGCTTTCAAAGTAATTTGTGTTTAAAATGAAAAATTAATAGGCTTATTGCCATCATTTAGTTGTGCTGAATTATTTGACCGTAACCTCAGTGGTGATGGAAACCAGATTTGTGAGCTGTGGGATCTGTTCTGTTTGGATCTAACAGCTGGCTGCATTAAATATCTTGGAGCATTTTGCTTTGCATGAGGATGGGAGGTTGGGAGGATGGAAGAAAGCAGTTCACTTTATTTAATGTCCTGCATTTGTTTACTAATTCCAGTAATAACATTATGCAGCTGTTTGAACAGCTGCCTTTTTATTTCCTTTTGTTTACTGTTCAGGTTTATTAAGCTTGTCTTTAATACTTTCAGCTCTTTAACTAGCTTTCCCTCTTTATTAAATATATTTTAATATGTACCAGCCTAGGTATGCTTTGATGATTTAACAAGTTAATCTACTAAAAGAAAATTTCTTTATTCTGTAAGTCATACTGAAGGTGGCCTATTCTTGCTTTCTTGTTGGCCTTAGTTTTATTATTTTGGGTAAATATTTTGTAGTTTGGTAAGTAAAGTACCTTTTGAATTAAGTCAGAATTTTAGTCGTATTCAGCAACCATTTATATAAACTTTTTAAGTCTATCACCAGATAGCTTTATAAGTCCTGAAGAATAGAAAGATATTGTCAGACTAATTATAAAGTATGTTAATTTAGTTCTAATACTTTCTATGAACAGATTCAGTATAGACTCACACAAAACAAAAAAGATGAATCTTGTATTTATTTTTCTTATTTACGTAAACAGGCAAATTTATTACTGTGAATTCACTTAATATTATGAGGATTTTATTCTCTCCTCCTTACAGGTGAGAGACTTGTCTATTGCTTATATGCTGGTGACATTTACGTATCTCTATATTGGAGTACTGGTTTTTGCTTCGTTTCCCTCACCACCATTATCCAAAGATTGCATAGAACAGGTAAGGTGCTGTGTACCCTCTCTGTGATTGTGATAACAGCAGCAAAATATAACACTAGACACGACCTGTAGGAATTTAGGTACCTTTCCCACCCTTTGTGAACTTCAGTTTTCTCTTCAATTACACAGTATAATGCCTTAGATTTTTAGATGGGCTTTTGAGAAAATAATGTGTACTCACATGTGTGGTGCTCAAATAAACAATTCTTATTATGCTCATAGTATTTCTCTTTGTGTGTAGAACTGTTACTCACAGTAGTTGTCAATTTATAAACGTCCATTGAGAATACATTCAGTTTCCTTATTTTGCTAAGTCCAGTTCTGAAAATGTCCTGGGTAAATTGGCTTATTTGTTCATCCCTAATGATAGGTCTGACACTCATTTTTGCTACTGAATGACAACCAAAAAAAAAAAAAGATTGTTAGAGGGAGATAGAAATTCTTTTACTACAGGCATGCTGTGATAATTTTTTTTTTTTTTTTGGTTTGACCCATCACAAACTTAGAAATAGTGTAGTTGCCAGTTTAGTGTGATAAGAATGCTCACACAAAATGGTCTGTAATAGTCTGTCACAGGTGGCTTTCTTGTTAAAGGAAATTCCTCTAGATATAGTTGAACAGACACAATTTGATTTACCATCGGTGGATTATAAAGATTATTTGATCATTTTGGTGTTAATCGTTTTCTCATATTCATGAGAAATTTTGCATTACTGCTATTATGATATTTGAAATGTTCATTTCTTAACTTCCTTGGTTCCAGAGTTCTTTGGCAGCCAAATGTTTGCTGAAAATTCCCCTGATGTGAGCAATCCCATATAAAGCCCACTTCCCTGGGAATAGAAATATCTGTGGTATTTGTATTTGAAAAGTAAAAACTGAGTGATTATTTTTTTTTTTTAAGATGCCAAACTAGAGTGGAGAAAAGTCATGTGAAAAAAATAGATATAAATTATTTTTATTTAGAGACTGTAAATAACAATAATTCTATCTTTACTTTGAATGTATTATAACTCTGCAAAGGAAGAAAAGCATGAAAGCTAGTGTGAATCAAGCAACATTTAATTTAATTAGCTATTTATAGTAAAGGAAATTTATGCTTGAACCTTATATAACAGTGCTTCTCAAACTATCTGTGGTGAAGGACAAGGCTTTCTTTGTTGTTTTGTCGAATCAACTGCTGGCTGATACTTGTGTAAAACAGAATGAAAATATGGCAACGTCAGATCTCATTTTCTAAACATTTTCAGTTGCTCTGCTTATGTCATTGAGAATAGTTAACATTTTGTGGAAGGACACCATCCCCCCAAACTACAATTTGAAGAGCACCTATGCTCAAAATAAATAAAGGACATTCCACTTTATAAATTCACATATATTGAATCTGATTTTTAACATTACTTCATTATCTTTCTCGGATTAGAATTTTTTAGACAACTTTCCTAGCAGTGACATCCTGTCCTTCATTGCAAGGATATTCCTGCTGTTCCAGATGATGACCGTATACCCACTCTTAGGCTACTTGGCTCGTGTCCAGCTATTGGGCCATATCTTCGGTGACATTTATCCTAGGTAAGGGTTCTACACTTGACCTGCAAGATGTGCCATGCAACAAATGACTGTGCAAACAGGTCAGTTTGAAATGTAACTGATCCTTTTGCTATAAAAATGTGCCTAATGAAAACATTTACCAAGGATAGAACATTGGTCTTCTTTTCCCAAAAGAACTTTAAAAATAGAAGCCACGCCCTTGTCCGGAATGATTTAAAGTTAATTCCTTCCAGTACAGTTATATTAAATCATATCAGTTATATTTATCTTATGATTTGGTTGCTATTAATTTGCTTCTGCCAAGAAGTTAATAGTACTTATGTTAGTACTTATGTTAGCAATGTATGACTAATGAGAAGCAAATCTTTTAATTATTGGTTTTACTTGCTCATTTATTAGCATTTATGCATTTTTACATAAATGGTAGTTGTTTGAAATTCAAAGTGAGATATATGTTTTAAGTCCTTTTGAAAATTTGTTCAAAGCTAGTCACCTTAATCCAAGAGGTATTTCTTGGATGAATTTACTATTTCAGGTTTTCCCTGAAACCTCTTTTTAGACCTCTGATTAACTCCTTTTCTTACATTAAATGCTGTTATGGAATCATCTGAACAGGAAATACCTGGTTCTTACCTGTTTCGTTGAGAATAAGTGATCTTAAATGAAGACACTTTTTAGATTTGAAAAATTATGCTTGTAATTACCAATTAAACAAGTGGTCTTAATCAGTTCTTGTTTGAAGTGATCTGATATAGTATTGTCCCCATCATTAAATTGCTAAAATTTGTGTTGTTTTAGAAATAAATCATTCCAAAGTGTAAGTGAAGAGTAGCCAGGTCTTTCACAGTGACATCAGCTACACTTTTAGCACTGCCCATGTAGGAGACTGTATTTTAGGAAATAGAAGATTCCTGTTGTATTTATACCCTGAGCTATATTTATGTTCACCAAAACAAAATAAAGACAGTGGAGTCATATATGGAAAAACAAAAATCAACGTAAATGCTTCACTCCTGTTTTCTACCATTGTTTTGCATAATATTGAACTGTCAAAATGTTTTCTTCTTGGAAAAAGTCTGGAATTTCCCTTTTGTATTCATATTACATTTCTTCCCCTACCACCACGAAGACAGTGTAATTTATCCTACAGTTACAAGTTTTCTGTAGACTGCATATTTTGAATACACTTTTGGTCTTTTGATGCCTTTACACTCTTAAAGTTTATTAAAGACACCCCAGCAATGTCAATTTATGTGCATTATATCAATATTTGTCATATGAAAAACTAAAGCTGAGAATTTAAAAAATATTTGTTACTTTAAAAAGCAATAAAAAACCATAATTTCTTAACGTAGTGTATTTATAAACAATAGCTTTTCAAAACTCCTGATTTAGTATTTAATAAATGAATTCTCCTATCTTCTAAATTCATTCTGATGGAATATGTTGTCTTTACTTAAATATATGCAGAAAATCCACCCTCACACAGACGCATAGTTGGAAAAAAGACTGCTTTTATAATAGCCTTCACATCATTGTGGCTATTCTTTGGTACTATGCAAAGCTTGACAAATGGTAGTTTCCTAAAAATTGGTTGAAGCTGAAATTTGGTTACACTAAAACCCACTGGTCAGTCTTAAACTTTGGATCTTTTACCCAGGCATGATTTTGTAGCAGTGCTTAGTCATTTGGAAAATGAGTTCTGCAGATCTTCCAAATATTGAACTTCTTTCATTATGAAAATCTTTAAATATTCAAAGACCGTCAAGCGCAGGGTGGCAAATAACATTCCAAAATTCTAACTTTCAATTGAAAGTTCACATTTTATCACTGACAACACGTACTAACATTTGTTTTTCTTGAAATCACAAACTCATTTGTGCTCATTAATTTTCGAGAAAATGACTCAAATACCATGGCCTGAATAACCGCAGTTTGCCTGCCCTTCAAGTAAAAATAGCATTCCTTCGAGAAAAAAGGGCTAGATTGCCCTTCAGCTCAATTGCTCAAGTAGTTTTCCTCTGGACAACGTTGCATTTCAGTGTGCAGCAGGCATGCTCAATTCTCCACTCAGTTTGGTTACATAGAGTATTAAAAAGATGTGTGTCCAAAGCATGAGATTTAATAAAACTAATTTTATTCCATCAAGAACAGTTTTTAATGATTTGGATTTTTTTTTTTTAAGTCTTTGGCAGCAAAGACTACAGTATTCCATACAAACTGTATGATCCAGACTGTATCAGTGTTAAAGGACCAGCAGTTTTATCCATGAACTCTTGCAAAACAATAACATGTTGCATGAATTTGAAAACGGTTTTTACCTCAGGGAATTCCTGAGAAGTTACTGAAAACTCTCCAGTGTTTGTGGTTACACCACGTTGGAAAATACACAAAACTGTTTCCTTTTGCAATGGAGAAATAAAAAAGGCCCAGCTGGTATCTTAAAACTGAAACTTTAAGGATTTTTTAAGGATGGTATTTTGAATAAGTAGTAAGATTTGAAGGTCTGATATGTTTGTAGTTTATCAAGCTGCAATACTAACCACTTAACTATATAAATAAACACCCTTATCTTTCATTTTCACTAAATCTTTATCTGAAATTAATAACCTTATTAATTAACCTCTGATAACTCTGGTCTCAAAGGGTTGTTTTGATGTGTAATTATAGCCTTTGAGAATCATTTTGCAATAAATGGAGTTATTTTTAACAAATTTCATCTACATTATTTTTATTTGTGGCCAAAATTAATTCCCAAGGCTTGAATTGTTACCATCTAAATCAATATTTAGTAGATATTCTCCTCATGCTCAATATTTAATAACTTTAAGAAGAAGCTGAAGCTGAAAAATAAAACTGCTGCCCCATTATCTTTTCCCTAGATATAACTTTTCTAGTTATAAAATTATAAATTATTTCCTCTAGTTTTTACAGTTATAAAAGTAAAATAAGCACTTTACAAAAATGTAACATTGTAAAATGTAGAAAACTTGTTAACTATAGAAAAGAAGTGTCTCAAAATCCCAAACCATTAACACAAACATTACTATTTGTTGAGCCTTTTTCCTTGATATTTTTAATAGCTTTAAATAAATTCCATTATGCAAATGGATACCCAGATGTATAGCTTGCCTACTTTTGGTTTTCCATAAGTATATTTATATTGATAGCTTTTTTCATGATTTTGATTATTTTCTTAAGATAGTTCAAATGGCCGGGCATGGTGGCACGTGCCTGTAATTCCAGCTACCTGGCAGGGTGAGGCTAGGGATCACTTGAATCTGTGGGTTCTGGACTACCCCAGGCAACATAGCAATACCTAGTCTCTTTAAAAAAGAAAATCATTTAAAAAAAAAAACATAATTCAAATGGAATTAATGGATCCCAATTCACACATTGTGCTATTTATGTTCCTACAAAATGTGACCTATTTATGTAATTGAACAAAAAGCCCACTACCTGCACTGAGTACTGTTGTCTTCTTTTTTGTCAACTTAGATTCACATTAATGGTTATAATTTACCTGGTTTCGTCTTTTTTCTTTTTTCTAAACTCCTCAACTCTCATACAGCATTTTCCACGTGCTGATTCTTAATCTATTTATTGTGGGAGCTGGTGTGACCATGGCCTGTTTCTACCCAAACATTGGAGGAATCATAAGGTACTGCCTGTAAGGGAATTTTGCCCCTTCTTATGTTGGTCTTTATACTTATGCTTTTCCTTTTGCTGCTGCTGTTGTTTTAATTTACTCATTTGAGATTCCTATGAGTTTTTAAAACTAACAATTTAAATCTCATTCCCTGGTATCAGTTAAGGGCTCATTATCTTGTATTTCTGCTTATCCCTGATTCTAGAAGCCCCATTATCCTTAGGCAACTTAACTATCCTTTTTTTTTTAATCATATTTCACTGTATTTCTTTCTCTTTATTCATAATAAAAGTTATTTTTAAACAAATAAATGTTTTGGACTGCTGAAGCACATTAGTAGTTACCAAAAGGGAAGGGAGATAAAGGAAATAGGTAATAGGGCCAAAGAGGGCCGTGGCTTGGTAAAGGATGGAATTAAATGAACATTAAATATACACATATTGTCAATGATACACATATGAGACTATACATTGTTATAATGCAGTGATAGTTCAAGTAAAATTAAATTAATAATTTTTAAGTTATTTATATATGTATACCTTATAACTTCATAGGGAACCTGGGAAATGTCTTACATATCAAGGCTCTGCCCTGACTTTCTTAATGCATTTCTACTCAGAAACACATTTCAGTGTCAACTGTAGTTAGAAAGTAAGTTTAGGTTAGAATTTAAGATCCAATGACTCTTTCCTTAATATCCTTTCTCTAAAATATTGCAGTAGGTTGATTAGATTGGGGATAAAGTTGTAAACTCAGATCCTTATGTGAAAGTGTCTTAGAATGGTCTGATTTTGTTAATTTACAACCTTTTTGAAGATCCTTACCTAAGAAAATATTAAGAGAAAAAACTGAAGATTGTTAATCTGATGCTTATTGACTATAACAAGTTCCTGTTGAGTGTATAGTAAAAGGGAAAAATACATTTTCCTCTGTTAATCTCAAGTTTAGGTAATAACTTTGATAGTTGTGCTGAGGCACATTTATTAGTTCTATTCTTAAGCAGATGCTAGCAGCCCTTCAAAAACTCAGAATGTGTAATTATTTTATAAGAGTAAAGCTAAGAAATCCATCTCCAGATGTTTCTGAGGAAGTAGTCTCAGTCACTGATAAGAGGAACTATGGAGATTTGAGAGATGAATAAAAAAAACTCTTTTTTCAAGCAGATGCTATAAAGATGAACAGGAAATAATGTTTCATACAAACTAGCAAGTAAAATAAGTTTTAAATTCAAATGCTTTATGTCAACTTAAATGGATCAAAAATAATTTTCTTGTGATGTCTGACAGAGGAGTGTTTAAGTTGTGCTATGCTATCTCAATTATAAACTAGAGAAAGCAAAATGCAAGGTGAATATTAACACAAAAAGCTTTTATTTTGCAGATATTCAGGAGCAGCATGCGGCCTGGCCTTTGTATTCATATATCCATCGCTCATCTATATAATTTCTCTCCACCGAGAAGAGCGTCTGACTTGGCCTAAATTAATCGTTCATGTTATCATCATCATTTTGGGCCTGGCTAACCTGATTGTTCAGTTTTTCATGTGAAAAACTCAACTGTCTTCTCAAAGTCGTTCATGGTATTTTCAACTTTGACAACAGTTTCATATAAATTCACTTGTAAATGCTGTTGTTTCAGTAATTCTAAATGTTTCCTGAGATGTTTGAAACAAAGGAAGTGGTATATTAATAGGAAATTTCTTAATGGAGTGCGAACAGGGGCAGTAAGAACGATTTTTGTCTTCACCTTTTCATGCTCACACCACTCTTCATTCTCATTGTCTTTTTCCTGAATAGAAACATATGCCCTTAGAAAAACTCATGCCAGGTTTTGCTTTAAAAGATATATAGTGGGTAGGTTTATTTGGCTACAGTAAAAAGTCTCAGGGTATTACAGCAACTGTTGCCAGGTTCTCTTTCTGTTTTTTATTTCAGTGTTTTAATGTTATTACTTACTAAACCATTTCTGCAGTTTTGCCCAAACTGTTTCTGTTTGGGACAATAAATACCTCATTTTTTAAAAGAAGTTCTCATGACATCAACATTTGATAGAGTGAACTCTTAACTATGTCCTTAAGCCATGTTTTAAAACAAGGTAATGTCAGTACAGGGCCCATGGACATGAAAATCATGCAAAAATAAATGAACTTGAAGAGTTTGTTGCTGTTTGTTGCTTCCTCTTTGTTTCTAATCTAGCACCAGTGATGGGTAGAATTTATAATTCCCCTGCCAAATTTTGCAGCACAGCCAAGTATGAATGCCCTCTAATGGGGGCTTTTGTGCTTTTTGTATCCCTGAGCACTTCATCAGATATCATGACAGGTCTATGGAAGAATTTAGGAGGCCTGGCAGAGAGAGACTTGAGGCCCTACAAGGGAGAAAAGGAATCAGGAAAGGGTGAGAAGGAATCAGGAAGAGTGCAGCCTCCTTCCCAGTTTATTTTTTCGGGGTAAAATGTTGTTTCTTGAACACAGGAGATTCATTTTATTTGAGATATAACCTCCAGAAGGAAGTTTCCCTCCCTGTCCTTGTTTCGGTAGCTGCCAGGATGGAGGGTTAAATCCTGCTCCTTGGATATGAGAAAAGGATTAGGGAATCTGAATTCTTGGAATTCACGTTCTCCTCTTTTTTCTTTCAAACTAAAAATCTGAAGTAGGTGCCAAATCCCTGTCTACCGTGCAATACAGCCTCTGTTCAGCTCAAGAAGTTATATTTTTCAATCTTGACAAATTTTAAAAAAGTTTATTGTGTTAATGCATATCCCACATCCCATGAAAGTGTGTAGAATTGTGTTCTTTTCTTCCTTTGAGGTTTGTAAATCTAGTAAAGAGGCCCAGCTCTAATATCTTTCAGCAGAGTTCTCCATCCAGTCCATTGAACCATGCCTTTATTGATGAGCTGTATTTCCCTAAAACTCTTTTTTGAGAAAATCTCATTATAGAAATTCCAAAACATACACAGAATTGGAACAAGTGTGATAGAGTCCCCATAAACCCATCCCCTAGATTTAGGAAGTGTAAAACTACTTCCTGCATTTGCTTTACCTGTCCCTTTTTTCTTCTTTCCTGCTGAAATATTTTAAAGCCAGTCTCAGACATTATGTCATTTCATCTCTGCAAACCTCTTCATATACACTAATAACCTTTTGAACTTATTCACATTTATTAACAGAGGCGGTCTCAAAGGTTTGTTAGCAGACACCGCTGGTAGAAGTTAGGTTAATAGGAAAATTCTCCATTTGGTATGTGGGATCCATACATTAACTCTCTCAGAACCCGAGTATAATGTGTGTGTCTATGCTGAGGACCCCTGCGTCTTTATGACTTCAGAGTCTTCTTCAGCTGGAAACATAGGAATCAACAGCTTGAGAGCATCTTGGGTGATCTTTTGAGGTGTAATTGCCTGTTTATCCCTAGTTGCCTCCTTTGTCTTTAAGAACTTCAGCGTTTTCATTGCCTCTTTTCAATAATATTCTTGAATGTTTTAGACATGGGAAAAAATGATTTGATGTATTTCTATCTATTAAATGATCAAAGCAAGTATTATGCTTTATTTACTAAACTAAAAAGCAATATGGGTATTTGCTTTTTTCTTTAAAAGATGATTTTTTTTTTTAAAAAACTACAAAATTTCAAAGAAAATATAGCAGGAAGTCTTTATGACAAAGAAAAAAAGACTTGATAATTTAGAACATCAAATCCTATGTTAGAATTACGCTGAATAAATTTGCTTTCTTCCAGAAAACCAACTCCTTTGACCTGTTATTCCATGTGGTCAGAAAACTCTGAGTGAATATGCCCTAGATCACATATTATAATAATGAGATATGGACTAATCCAGATGACATTGTGGTTCATTGCATTGCACTTCATTCCGTTGAGCTTTTTAATTAAATTTCTTTCCTTTTTTCTTTTTTGCTCTGATTTGGTTAATCTTAGTTTCTTTGAATTTAACTTATTTAACATACAACCTAGGATGTTATAAAATTACAAATGGGTTTATAGGAAGGGCTTCCTTAGAAAACCTCTTAATCAATATGTGGTACACTAATACTAAGTCAGACAGGACAAGGAAATGTCCTTTGATATTTGGTACCTGTGGCTGATCATCCAAGGTCAGTTTCATTATCACACCTTTCCAAAAAAAAAAAAAATACATTGGAGTAAAGGATAAAATTACCTATACAAAAGTAACATTATTAAATAGTAATACCTTATTTATTCCAGGTGTATTTTACAAATGCAATATACTAACTTGCAAATTACTGAATTTGGAGATGGAAGAGGTTTTTTTTAATTTCTGTGTGAAGTATTTTTGATCTATATGTTGATTTACTCATTTCCATAAGTAATTGGGTAAACTTTAATATGTTTTGAAGAAAGTAAAAATGTGGAAGGCATCATTTATATCCTAAAGGAGCTAGGACCTAGTAAAGGCACCATGTATATAGTTAACTATTATTTAAAGACTCTTAGAGAAACAGATTTCTTCCTTTTGAGCTCCTCAGGGAGGACTGGTAGGAAGACTATGTGCTAAAGCCGGTTTCAGACTCCTCTTAATAATTGTCCAAAATTTTAGATATTCGACCCATTATCAAATAGGATCCTGTAAAGTATAACTGCTCTCATTTTGACAAGCTGCCTAAACTAAGTTTCATGAGACATGTTTAACTGCTTGTTTACTCTTCGCCTTTTAAACACCACGTTATTCACTTTTGTGAATATTGGACAGCAAAATACAATTGATTCCTAAGGGAAATAATTTATCCTACTTTGGGATGCAAACAGAAAGAGTCTGTAACATTTTCTCCAAAGTTTTAACTTGCTGAAATATTAGTATTTCAGATATCATTATGTTTGACCTCACTGATAAGAACTGGAAATATTGATGCTGGATGTTTTCCTTATAAAACACTGAACTGTTGCTTTTTAGAATTTGGTGGCAGTGGTTTGTTTTCCCAGTTCGGTTGTTTAGAACAAAATCCAAGTCTAGTTGCCACCTAAGCAATAGAATGTTATAGGACTTTGTGATCCAGCTTGAACTGCTCAGAGACAGCCAGGCTGGTCCCAGTTTCACGTCGCCTACTTCACTTCAGATTGTGTAAACATATATTTCGAAACAGCCCTGACGGGAATCTCATAACCTAAACAGTGTTCTCTGAAATGCAATTGCTTGGTTTTTTTCTATAAAAGAAGAAATTTAATCAAAATTAGTTTGAAGAAAAACAACTCTGGGATTTGTTTAATTGAACTTTGTCGGGAAAGGCTATTGTCTAGGATCACGGACCCTGGGACAGAAAGAAACTGGAGCCCTTCCGTTACAGGGACAAACTCCTCAAGTGACCCGCATGTGTCATATCAAGTCACTCAAGTGACTCAGCCTTCTGTCACATCAGACCAGAAGGAGCCCTCCCTAGTGTTCTGGTCCTCGAGAAAAGCATGCGCTGCTTTGTTAAACTAAAACCTTCACAAACATCCCTTTTGGGTAATAAACTGCTATGATCTCTCCTTCTAGGGATATTTCAGAATGAATATGACACTTCAGATAATTGTTACCCAGTTTCTGGCAAAAAGCATGGTGTCACAATCCAGAACCATTTAACACAAAAAAGATCTGTCATTTTCTGCCTTCCCTAAGCAAAGTTTCCTTTATTCCTCCATTGTTATTTTTCTGTATCTCCCAATTCTTTTCCAAAAATAAAATATGACATGTCTTTTCAAAAGTATAAAAACTTCTCCATTCATCTCATTCACCCCAAACTACAGTGTACCTAACTGGGTAGGGAGAGGGAAGAGCACTCTCCATAGGCCATCCTTTGACTGTTTTGACCCCATGTGATCCAGTTGTGTTTTGTCATAGCAACTAATTAATCATGAGACAATTCTACTTGACTGGGAAACAGTAAGTGAATGGCTATTTTCTAAGATTTTATTCCAACACCACCTAAAAATTCAAAGCAAAGTTGTTTCATTTGGATTCAGGATTAGCCCTTTGTTCAGTATTGAAGCACTTGGTGGATGCCAGGCCCTGTGCTAAGCACAGAGCATGGTGCTGAGCAGACTGGGCGTGGCCCTGATCGCTCAGCATCTTCTATGCATCCTCTTCAATGCTGCCAGCTTGTCATTTTCTCTAGATGCACTTCAGTGCCTGGCTTTCTTTCCGGCTACTCTGTCTCTGTTGATGTTGTGATAAAATATCATACACATTTGGAAGACTGAGGATGTCATAGTGGTATCATAAATATGACTTCATAGAGTGAACCATGTTTATCAATATAAAACTTTTAAACCTAAGGATAATTATAATCACAAAATTATGTAGAAATGTGAACCAAAACTGCAAGGGGCCATAGAAGAATGAACATGTGTGAACTATGGAGATGATAGGATTTTAGGGGGAATCGTTTTTACTGTTTTATTATGTGCATGACAAATTTTCTAAAAGAATGTCTTGGGTAAATCATAATAAGATAAAGAAAGATTGTAGAACTATGACTATTCAGTTCAAAACAACTAACCTGCAAAGAACTTTTGGAACTGGTGATAGATAGTTGGTTAGAGGCAGCTACAGATTTTGTGGGGCCTGAAGTTTATGTAATTTGAAATTCCCTCTGAAGGAAACACATAAAAAGGAGGAAAGAGCCCATTTGAATAACGAGCTGCCTTTGGCTTTAAGGTAAATCATCTACAAGCAGTGTTGGCAGTGGATTTAGGCTGATGGGGACACAAGAAAAAGTTGCCAGCAACTTGATTTATCAACCTTTCTCTACTACTTCTTAGCAACTGCAACCTTTACTAGATCTGAACTTTGTTTCCTAAAGAATCCAGTTGGAACTGGCAAAATAGCAGGAGAGTACAAATTTATAATGATTAATTGGGAAATTAGAGAACATTTTTCTTCTTTAGAGAATTTTTCCGGAGGATGAGTCTTGCTGGGTTGGGTTTCCCCCCCTCCTTTTAATCTATGGAAAAAAGAGTTCAAAGAATATTGTTTGATAGTCAAATTTGATGACTCTTAGCGGGTGAGGAACCTTTTTAGGGCTCTTGAGGTGGAAAAGAAAGCTACTAAGTGCAGCACTAGAGTATGGCAGTATTTATTTGTACTATATCCTGTTCCAGAAAGGATCTATTTCAATTAAAATCAATTCTAACATTTGAACTTGAAGATATTTTTAAAAAATAAACGAGAAATTTATGACACTCCTTAAGAAAAGGAAAGTACAATTTAACTTGAATAGTTACTCCTAGTGTCATAAAAATATTTATAAATGCAAATGAAGATTATAATTATGTATAAAATTTTAAATACTTTTTAAGGGCTAGAAGTTTATAAAACAAGTGTGAACATTACCTGAGTGCAAAAAACGTTGGGTGTTTTTTATTTTATCTGTTTTTTAATGTTTTAAAGTAAAATGTATCATGTTTTATGAAAAATAAAAAAGTATTTTCTTAAAAAATTATTTCACTGACTTCTTATCACTTAAAAACTATAAGGATTCCTTTAGATACTACTAACAAAAACACTTTGGACCCTCACACCAGAGTAGTACTAAAATTATTGATGGGTGATAAGCGACTCTTCCATATCATGTATACATAGCTTTGAATATATTTTCAGAGTATCTACAGACATTTGAACTAGTTTTATGTGCACATTTTAGACTTATTTATTTGGTCCACATTATAAATAAAATTCTTGGAAACAACGCTCTGTTGGAAAGGACCAGGCATCAGAATAAAATCTAAATCCTTTAACTTGGTATCCTAGGCCCTTTTATTACCATTTTCAAACCTTTCCAGCCTCACCCACTATTTCATACAAAACTACTAGTTCTCTCACAGGTTGGTCTCTTATCCCATCTGCCTTTGTATACGCTGTACTCCCAGGCTGGAATATCCTTTTCCTTTGTTCATTTGGCAAACTTCTTATCTTTAAAGGCATTATTTGGAGTCAAGCATGGTGGTGTGTCTTGTAAGTGACAGCTTATGGAGTCACAGCTATGTCTGGGTATCACGGTTCGAGTCCTGCGTGGAGCAACATAGCGAGACCTAGTCCCAAAAAAATAGCTGGGCGTGATGGTGCACGCCTGAATCCCAGCTATTTGGGAAGCTGAGGCTGGGGATTGCTTGAGTCCGTGGTACCAGGAACGTAAGCCTGCGGTTCCATGGGCAAAAATAACGAGACCTAGTCTCAAAAAAACCCCACAAATAAATAAATAAAATAAAGATAAAGGCATTATTTGGAAATCACCCTGTCTCCCAGATAATTTCCTTTTTTTCCTGTGCTCTCCACACTTCATACACGCTTCTATTGTAGCATTTCATCACAATGTATGTTCATATTTACCACATTCTGTTGTGTAAATACACAATTTCATCACACACACACACACCCCTAGCCCCCCACCCCACTTGAGCAACTTAACCTTAGTTTCTACTAAGTTTAGCACCCTAACTACAAGAGAAAAGTGCTTACAATTTCAATTGCACGAATGCACAGAGAAAGACCCAGTCCTTGAAGGTATTCATATGTAGGAAGATAGCATATCTAGCATATGATTAGTCCTATAATAAATGTTAATGAGTGCACAGAGGTGATAGTATCTAATTATCACTGAGTAATTAGAAATTGCTTCCCAGAGTAGGATCCATTTGAATTAGACATGTTGAAATTTTGAGAAGAAAAATAAAAGCCTTAATTTCCTTTCTAGATGAATGAACTTGATTCTAGAGGAAGGTGGAGATGACTCATCAATGGCTCAATAAACCTCCAACTGCGCTCAGCACTAGTTAGACCTACTTCCTTCTCCCCAACTTCCCTTCACGCTCATTATTAAAAATTAGTGACAAATAAATCTGCTTCTTGGGATGACATTCATTGCTATAGTCTGTGAGAGGCTTTGCTTACCTGGCCAAATACATACTTGGGTGGTTGGTTTAAAAAAAAATATATATAGACGTGTTGGATGAAACACAGAAGAACTGGTTTCTAATCCTGACCTGGTCATAGATTCACTGAATAGGTTTGCTGTTCAATGAACAGCATATATGCTTCTTAATCCTTGATTCCTTTTACAAAATTGGGCTGTTGACAGTAATCCCCTTAATACAGTTGATGAGAAGAATTTAGAACATTAGATGTAAAAGCACTTTGTGATATACCTTGCAAATACTCATATTACATTTCTGAAAATACTTCATGGAATTTACTAGACACTTTTCTACAAGGAGCTTTACAACTTAACAAGAGAAGGAAGGAATGGGCTTGAGAGAAGAAATCTTGTCTTCCTTAAAATCAGGTCCATGGGGTAGTCTATTCTACCCCCCTCCAGAACCTGACCAACTCAGATTATCTTCCTGTTCTATCTCCTTTATCTTTCATTTCCCTTTCCTTGAATAAACTTGCCCCTATCACCTCTCTCCCAACCAAAACAAAACAAAACAGGTCACTGCTTTTTCAAGGAAGTGTAAGTGATAAAACAAAAACAAATTATATCACACAAACCAGAAATACTTAGTCCTAATTCTATTAGCAAATCTGATTGTATTACATAATTCACATTAAAAACTAATGGAAATATCTTGCTCCTCAGTCTTTGCCTCAGTCAAAGCCCAAAGTAGGGTTTCTTAACTCTTTACTGACAATAGTGGGATTCACCAGAGAAACTAGGAGATAGGCAGGTAGGTAGAGTGATACAGAGACTTACTGTAAGGAAATGACACGTGATTGTAGAGATTGGCAAGTCTGAAATCTGGGATAGGCTGGTGGGGTTGGAGAACCAGAAAAGAGTTGATGCTGCAGTGTAAATCTGAGAGCAGTCCTGCAGACAGAATCCTGTCTTCACTGAGTATGTCAGGCTTTTCCTTAAGGCCTTAGGCTGAGTTAATAACCACCCACTAGGTGGGGCTTTACTTTATATTGATTTAAGAGTTAATGTCATTAAAAAAAAAAAAAGGCCCCTGTAGCAATGTCTAAACACATTCGACCAAATACTGTATTTGCCAACTTACAAACCACAGTAACAAGTTGGAAACAGTCCCCACTGCTCCTGCCACTTTTCCAAGGATTTCCTGAGGTATATGAATATCTAAGGATGATGCTGGGTGTGCCATGGACACAGGTTGAGATATTCCCGGAGATGATATCTGAAGCGCTGAGGGGTGAGACCTGGTGTACATGGACACACATGTACATGGTGTGTTTGTAAATGGGTGCTCTGGTCAGGCCATTGCTCAAAGCACAGCAGTGAACAGTGACCTCACAAAGCCATTCTAATTCCTGCCCACTGGGCCCGGCAACTCCCAGCCCCCTGACTGACTCCAAATTTCAGCGTTCAGTTAAGTAGGGGAAAACACTCAGCTCTCAGAGCCTTTGTCTACAAGGGAGATTATTTTCTTTCCGTTTACACTTAGTCATTTTGAAGTTTCCTTTCATTGTTTTCTAAGCAAAGTCTAAATCACCTCAGTTCTATGACACTGAATCTTGATATGAAATCTTGGTGAATGTATATTGTGGTGCTTTTCTAAGTCCTATTTAAGTAGTGCTTTGGGTTCCTTTATTTCGGATGGCTTTTTGCCTACTAGCTGGAGTGTGATTAATGCTCAACAGTTAATCAGAATAGCCTGCTCTTGAATTGTTTTAACTTTTCATGTTAATGCAAGGTTATTCTCTGAGGAGGGGGAAAGGCTACTAAGATTTGGAGAGATTCCAGTAGTTTCCAGTTCTGACCAACCTAGGCTTGACTCACTTGACGGCTTCAAGAGCAGCTTTTCCCTGTGCTCCTCAAATGTGTGGAATCGTTCAGCATGACCTCGGACATCTCTCCCAAAGTGTATTGGCTACCATTTTGTCCTTAATATCTGTTTCCTTTCAGACACAGTTGGATACTCAGGAAATAATTCTTGAAGGAATGAGGAAAACACTTAACAGAATGAAGAATTCACTGCACTAAATGAAATGACAAACAAAATAGAAAAAATGACAAATGTTTCATGGAGGAAATCACCTGGGAACAGAAGTACATTTGATGACATAAATTCTATTACACTCTACAGATAGAAAGGTCATGTACTAAATTAAATTAGAAATATGACACTGGGGCCGGGCATGGTGACACATGCCTGTAAATGGCAGCCTTGGAACTCGTGGAGGGACCGGGGATCGAGGTTTGTGTCCCGCCTGGGGCACAACATAGCAAGATCAATCCCAAAAAATTAGCTGGACCTGGTGGCATGCACCTGTAACCCCAGCTACCTAGGAAGCTGAGGTTGGGGATTGTTTGAGTACATGGTACCAGGGGCAATGTGAGCCTGCAGTTCCACGGGCAAAAATAGCGAGACCTAGTCCCAAAAAAAAAAAAAAAAGATGACACTGGAATAATATTGTTTATTGATATGACAAATCAATATAGAAATTACTAAGGGAGGAATAAAGATTCCAATTCAAAATTGAGAGGATAAAACCAGACAATGAAAGAGGAAGTACAAATAGTGAAGAACATTTCTAACAACTAATACTAACAGAAAGAAAAAATTCAATTTGAGTTCCCATTGTGGACTGGGTTGCAGTAACAGTGTACCTGCTTTCACACTAGACCCTCGACCTTCAAAGTCAAGCTTTTAAAACAAAGTTAGACATGACTCAGTTCTTTTTTTCTGCATTTTAGCTCCTTAGACCCCACTTTAGCAACAGTAATAACAAAAGCCCTTGCTGCCATTAATATGACAAGAGAAAGGTTGGAGTACAAAAGAATATTTAAAAATTATTCTACCACGTATAAGTAGAGATCAAGTAAATATATTTTTTATTAATTTGAGCAGTGTATCTATAACCCACCAACAGTTTGTCTCCATTATATATACCTTTAACAAAAGAACCAGACATGTCTAGAGATAATTATGAAATTAGCTGTATTGTGATACAATTTTTGAGTATTGCTTTCCCAAAGAATAATGGAATGAAACATGGACTTTGTATATAGAGCTGTGTCATACAAGTAAAGATTTATTTCAAAATCTCTTTTTCAGATAACTATCAATTTATTCTCCCTGACTGAGCAGTAATAGCAAATTTATAATCAAGGGCCTCAATTCTGAGAAAATCACAAAACATCTCAGTTTATGAGCCCCCGGGGGAGGGGGGAGGCAAGGGAGTGTAATGCCAAGCCACAATGTAAATTTCTGCCATTTCACCAAATATCAGTACAGCATATAGTCTCCTTGGGCATGTCCTCATGTATTTTTCCTGCATAGAGACTAGTTTTTGTCATTAAGTCAGAACCATAATTTGCATCTGGTATGACAATGGACCATATTTTCTTTCCTCATTTGTACACACAGCTACACCGATAAGAGCAAGAGCTGCTGAGAGCTAGAGGCAGAAATAGGCTCAACCTGTGCAAAATCCAACCTGGTTTTAAAAAGGAAATGGTCCAGTTAACATCTAGTAAAGAGA
Source organism: Uropsilus gracilis (assembly GCA_004024945.1). Classification (NCBI taxonomy): domain Eukaryota; kingdom Metazoa; phylum Chordata; class Mammalia; order Eulipotyphla; family Talpidae; genus Uropsilus; species Uropsilus gracilis. The sequence goes on along the minus strand of PVHY01007922.1, from coordinate 12,147 downwards.
AAACCAGCTAGCAGATTTGGAAATTTCCTTTGATGTTTCTTGAGACTTTCCTCTGAAATTTCCAGCCCAGTGTTTGAAACAATTCCAGATTCTAATGTGCTACAGAGTTCTGTCTGGCTGTAAATATGAGCTCAACTGATTGTCTAGATTAAATCCAGGACTTTCTGAAGCAAAGGATAATTTATTACCATGCTCTATGTCCTGGTTTCCCCTTCAACTGATGTGCTCTTGTCTGTGTTCAGACAGTTCTTCACAGAGAACCTTCTTCACAGACTCTGAAAGATGAGTCCATGCCTGCTTTCCACACAAGGAAGCTGGGGCCCATAGAGGTTGAGCCGGGTGTGGTGGCAAGCACGTAATCTAAGCACTGGGAGGCAAGAGGCCCGGGATCTCTTGAGTTCGCGGGTCTAAGACTGCCCCAGGCAACACAGCAAGACCTAGTCTCGAAAAAGCAGCCAGACACAGCGGTGGGCGCCTGTAATCCCGGCTACCTGGAAGGCTGAGCCTGGGGATCGCTTGAGTCCGCGGGATTGGGACTACCCTGGCAACATAGCGAGACCTAGTCTCAAAAAAAAAAAAAAAAAAAATTAATTAATTAAAAAATAAACAAAATTCCTACTCCTGCAAGGAGGAACTCTGGGTTCTCGAGTGGTTATGGAAATCTAGTCAAAATGGAAATGAAACTTCTGCTTTTTCAAGTTCTTTCCTGTTTATTTAAAATGACAGAGGTACAAACACCCGGAGCCGGTGGTTTCTTTTCGGCATAAGTCAATTTGAAATCTGCTCTAAATGGAATGGATTTTCTTCAAGACATCCAGTCAGTGATTTTGTGCAACCTCTTCCTAAGCCTCCCCTCCCAGATGCAAGCACAACAAGCCCTCTTCCAGCTGAGCAGATAGTAGTTGATGGATTTCACCCCTATCAAGAGTTTCAAAATCAACTGTTTCCTCTCTGCTCTGGCATATTTATTGCCTTGAAACTTGCCCATTCAGGGATTTTTCCCCCCTAATAATCTGTTTGAACATAGTTACCATCAGACTTTATTTAATTTTAGGTTGCACAATGTTTTGGTCATCTGAATTGAGGAAGGAGACAGGTTTAAACTTTAAGGAAAGGAAAAGGTAGAGAAGGACTTGCTAGTTTTTTGAACTGGAAATATCCCCAAGGAAAAAGATGAAAGAGATAATTCTATTTTTTAAGAGCACAGCATTCTTGAACTATCTGAGGTGCTTCTGTTCTCATGGAATGAAATTAGAAGGAATTTTAGAGATTTTTCTGGTCCAGATAAACAGTTCAAATAATTTGAAGCATTGTCGTCAATTATTTCCAAGTGAATACGTGGGCATTCTTTTCTAAAAAGTACGTAACATTCTATACAGAGGTATCGATTTGAATTTATTTGATCATTTTTCTTTGAGGGATCTTTTAGTTATTTCTAATTGTTCATCATTATACACAATGCTTTAATAAACAATGTTGTATAGGTATATGTGAATATTTTTACAGGCTAGATAACCAGAAATTCAAAATTTTAATAGAAATAATTCTGTTTTGAAATTAAACTCATGACTGCACATTTTGACCCACACAAAATATTATGAACTTTTTATTTGATTTAAATCTTTTAAATAATTTGCCCATCACACTTGGATCACTCATGTCTATGAAATTTGCTTTTGTGGAGTAGACCTGCTAGAGGTCTAACATTCACTTTGTCAATATTAATGTAAGAGGGGAGCAGAGTGCTAAGCAGAAGATTAAGGAAGGCTGCTAAAGGCAACCACCAGACTGGATAACCCACTCCGCAAAATAAAAGGCCAACAGCTAATTAGACCTGCCCTGTGGCTACCTTAGAAAATGAGTTAAGGGGACTGTGTATTGTCACAGCAGCACTGTGTCAGATATGTGTTTTAACTACATAAACTTTTAAGCTGCTAAAGGTCCACATACCAGTAACTTGGACACATTTTAAGAGACCTTTACATTTTATTTTGCCGAGAGAAATCTTAGCCTTTCAAGTGGACAATAGAATCTAGGTCTCCCATTTATTTCTCCCTTCCTCCCTGCTTCCACAACAGATTCACCCAATATTTGACTACAGCATGCTGATTTTTTTTTTTTTTGAGACTAGGTCTCGCATTGTTGCCCAGTGTAGTCCCAATCCCATGGACTCAAGTGATCCCTAGCCTCAGCCTCCCAGGTAGCTGGGATTACAGGTGCTTGCCAATGTGCCCAGCTGCTTTTTCAAGACCAGGTCTCATTATGTTGCCCGGGTTAGTCTCGAACCTGCGAACTCAAGCAATCCCTGGCCACTTGCCTCCCAGCACTTGGTGCATAGCACCATACCTGGCTAGCCTGCTGGCTTTTGATTGTGTCCCTCATCAACAATCTCCAAGAATTTTATCAAGATATACCTTCAAATCATATATAACATACACACACACATACACATAATGTGTATAACTAAAAGAAGCTTCATAATATAGTTACTTTACCTCAATATGTATGTTTGTAGTTTTGAAGTTTTCCAGTGATTTTTTGCTCCCTTTATGGATTGATACCTAGTTGTCCTACTACATAACCTACCCACTGCTTCTCCCTAAACTTCAGAATTTTTCTCAATAGTGTTCTGAGCAGCCGCAGTGAAGGGAGCTAGCACATGGGTGGAATCAAGTTTCCTCTCCATTTCAGGTCATTATTAATAACTGTATCATAGCAGTAGTGGGAGATTTTTGTTCTAAGCCTGTGTATTTTAAACACCATGTGTATCAGCAGTATGTGTATCATGATGTGTATCAGCAGCCAGGATGGGAGAGAGGGTTATCAAAGTTATTCTGGGCACCCATATAAAAGTAAGATGTGACTCTTACACATCTTTCCTTCTTCCTTTCCTTCTTCCTTTCTGGACTGGCATGAACAATAGGTCTTCCTAGTTTCTATATTGAAGGTAAAACCAGTGATGTGATTCAAATCAAGGGTTCAGAGGCTGGTGTAGCTGATGCTTGCACTCCATGTTTTCTTAAATCAGGTGGATTCTCCATATCAAAAAGAACAGAAACAAGCATTGTTAAGATTGTTGAGACTGCACCAGGTATGGTGGCTCACACCTGTAATCCCAGCTACCTGGGAGGCTGAGGCTAGGGATCACTGGATCCCGCGGGTTCAAAACAACCCCACAAAAGAGCAAGATGTAGTCTCAAAAAAAGAAAAAGGAAAAGAATATGGAGACTAAGGAATCCTCATACCCTATTGATGGGAATGTAGAATAGATCCATTTCTATAAAAGCAATGTGGAGTTTTCTCAATATATGGAAAATAGACCAATCATATGATCTGGCAATCCACTACTAGGTATCTACCCAAAGAATGAAAAATACCAATTTGAAGGAATATATGCCTTCCAATATTGATTGCAATGCTATTTATAATAGTAAGTTACACAAACAATGTATGTGCCCAATAGCAGATGAGTGGATGAAGATGTAACACACACACACACACACACACACACACACACACAATGGAAAACTGCTCAGCTAGAAAAGAAGGAAAAAAAGATAATATCTTGCATTGTAGCACCATGCAAGAACTGGAGGTGATTATGAAATGAAATTAGTCAGGAAGAAAAAGATAAATACCAGATGGTTTTAGTCATAAGTGGAGTATAGAGAAACAAAACAAAGCAACAGACAAAACTAAACCAGAACAAACCCCAGAAATTGTTGAACTGAGGCTACTAAAGAGGAAGGGTTCAAGAGGCCAAAAGGGGTTAGGGGACCAAAGGATTGTCATAGAAGATTATTGGAACTTTGGTGGTGGGTATAACAGGGTAATAATATACAGATGAAGCAGTGTGAACCTATATCCTTAACCATACACAGTGTTGTGAGCCAATGTTACCCTAATGAAAAGACCAGAAAGGAAAAAAAAAAAAAAAAAAGGCAGGTGGCTTCTGTGACAGCCTGAAGACTACTTTGCCACAGGAACTCATCTGGCTCATGCATAAGACAGGACTTCCTAAGAGGCAGGACTCAGTCAAATGTATTACACTCCATGGGGTTTAACTCCAAGGGGCCCTCTTCACAGTTTCCTCACTCCAGAGGTCTCCCAACTGCAGAGGTGAGAGACTCCTTAATGCTCCTCAATGCAGACAGCCTTCCCTTCCCTCGCTCATGTCTCCATTCTTCTATCGAGATCCTATTCCAAATAACCTACCTACATTCCAGCCCTTGCTTCAGAGTCTATTTCTGGAACAACCAGACATAAGGCAGGAGGGGTCATTACCTGTGTAGCAGGGGATGCATGCCCTTTGGGGAACTGATACTGCAAAAGCAGTTTAAGCCTATCCACAAGCAGTAACAACTTTTAAGCCTTTATAACGAGAAGCAAAGGCACTTCTTGAAGGGGTTAGCGGAAATAAGGGAGTTTCAAAAGGGAGTGGGATTAATCTCAGGACAGGGAATCCCTATCATTTCTGATACTATCTAAGGAGAAACAGTGGATGGCTAAGAGGACTTCCTACAAGGCCTAGGGCTGTAGATACCAGGTTCAGGCTCAACCCCTGGGAACAGAACCAGAGGCAGAAGTGATGAATGAATCAACAAATCACACTGCAATTTTCCTGCTTGAGTGTAAAAACTATAAATGTATCCTTTTATTAAAAAAATTCTGTGCCTTCAGGATTACCAAATGTAGTTTGGCAAAGATTGTTATTGTTTTTTTTGTTGCTGTTGTTTGTTGTTAGTTTTTTTTTTTTTTTTTTTTTTTTTTTTTTTTTTTTTTTTTTTTTTTTTTTTTTTTTTTTTTTTTTTTTTTTTGGAGTCTAGGTCTCGCTGTTTTTTGCCAGTGGAACTGCAGGCTCATGTTGCCTGGGGTACCATAGACTCAAGCAATCCCCAGCCTCAGCTTCCCAGGTAACTTCCCAAGGTAACTGTTACCTTCCCAGGTGACAGGCATGTGCCACCATGCCCAGCTATTTTTTGGGACTAGGTCTCTCTGTGTTGCCCCAAGAGGGACTTGAACCGCATCCCTAGCCCCAGCCGATTCATAGGCTGAAGTTTATAGGCATGAGCCACTGTGCCCAGCTAAGATTGTCATTGTTTTAGATTTTGTGTTTTTAACTAAGTTTTTATATTTTTAAGTTTGTGAAATAATGTTGGTTAGAAGATACTATTTTTTTTTTTTGTTATTTTGTTTTTTTGAGGCTAGGTCTCGCTATTTTTGCCTGTGGAACCGCAGGCTCTTGTTGCTCGGGGTACCACAGACTCAAGCAGTCCCCAGCCTCAGCTCCCCAGGTAGCTGGGATTACAGGCACGTGCCACCACGCCCAGCTATGTTTTTGGAACTAGGTCTTGCTATGGGCCCCAGGCGCGACTCGAACCGCGATCCCTAGCCCTGGCCGCTTCATAGGCTGAAGCTTACAGGCATGAGCCACTGTGCCCGACCTAGATACTATTTTTTAAAGGACATTTCTGTTTGGCAGCATTCAGAGCTGCCAAACATTTGTCAGTGGCCCTCTTTCAATGTGTGTGGGGCACGAAACCCTAAACTCTAGGAGGCACTGATCACAAGCCCATGTGGACACTCATGTTGTAACACAAGGTTTTTTTCAGACCAGTCACAGTTATAGAGCCAGTGTAGTGCTCAGTCCCTGTCACACCCAGCCTGACTGGTGTAGCTTGGAGCTGTCACAGAGGTGGAGATTTCTCACAGAATGTTCTTTTGGGATCAGCTGGCTAATCCCTCCTCTTGCACAGTGCCTGTCCTCGGGTCTTCACCTGTCTTCATCAAGATTTCTCTGGAATCGTCCTCTACTTTTGTCAGATAGTCCAAATGCTACAGCTGCTGCTCCTTCGGCACCTAGACACGAGAATAGAAACTTCTTATCTTGGTAATCAACATCCTGATCACTGAAAGCCCTCTTTAAGAGAAACTCAATTTAGGAATAAAAATAAATAAATAAATAAACCTACTTAATAGTAAAGACTGTTTTTGTTGTTGATAATGCTTTAACTGCTGTGAAGTCAGAATTTCGCTCTATTTGAAAAGTTATTGCAAATTATTCCTGACTCCATGCTTTGTCTAGTAAAGTGTCATGGTTTATCTCCATAGAAATGAAAATCAAACTCAAATTTCCTCATTTTGAAGGGTAAAAGCACCTTTAATAGAAATAAAGAAACCAAAAGCACCATTAATGAGAAACAAGAAATAGTTTTGGACATAACAGAAGATGATAGTGGCTATACTGAGAATTTTCACACAAAAAGAATAAAAGATCAGGTTATTTTGTTAGAGAGATTGATTACCAATACTTAAAACAAGGTCAATTGTACAAAAAGTGAAAGTCTACTTGCTGGGCTCTGAGAAAATGAATTTAAAATGGAGGAAGTGTTTAAAATTAACTGTGAGGGAGGCAGGGGGCACATGGTGAACATCTTCCTGCCTCTACTTACACACAAAGATTCCATCCAGAAGGGTCAGAGATGCTGTTTTTTGGTTTTTTTAGAGACTAGGTCTCACTTGTGCCCGGTGTAGTCACGAACCCGTGGACTCAAGCGATCCCTGGCCTTAGCCTCCCAGCGCTGGGATTACAGGCACTCACCACTGCACCCGGCTAGATGCTATTCTTTAAATTCTTGTTTAAATTGTCCCTCTCGAGAAGAACTCTTGTTCTGTCAACAGTAAATTCATAGTATTTTTCTTTCTTTCCTTTGTTTTTTTACCCTTCACAGTACTTTTCCAAACTAGAAGGCAATGTGCCCAGAGGCCTTTGGGGCAGGAGCATCAGGAGACCGGCAGGTCTGGCTTGGCCAGTCCAGGACTGAGACCCCAGGTGCTTGCCAGGGTTGTGGACCCAAGAGGCACCAACTCAGCAGAAACAGCAGAAATCTATTGTCTCCCATCTGGAAGAGCTGCTGTTTCTTGCAAGGGCTGTGAGAGAGAATATGTCCAGTCCTCTGTCCCTGGCGTGTACACAGCAATCTTGGTGTTCAATAGCTTCTCCCTGTGTGTGTCTCTGTCCAAATTTCTCCTTTAAATATTGACACCAGGCCTGTTGGATTAGGGCCCACCTCCATGACTTCACTTTTAACTCAATTACCATTATAAATACCCTAGCCCCAAAAAGGTCACATGCTCAGGTCTAGGTGTTAACACTTCAATAAATGAATGTGGGGGAGACACAATTCAGCTCAGAACTCCAAGCTACCTCAGCTTTGCTTTCTCATCTGTAGAACTCTTTAAAGCCTTTTCAAGCCCAGCTTTCCAAGATTTGCTCAGCCCTTTCCATGCTGCCAAGTCTGCCCTCCCTATTCACAGAACTATAAATATAAGAATTTTCCTTTCCCTGGCCTGCCAGCCAGTGCAGGAGGGTGGGAAACGAGTGGGGAAATGCTAAAGGGTGGAGCTTTCCTCTAACCTTTTGTCATTTGCATGAGTTCAGGCAAACATTCAGGGTGTGGTGAACTGGGGATCCTGATATCCTAAGGCAAATAAGTAAACTCAAGGACATTTGTTCTTTTCCAAATCCTGAGGTTTTATATGCTTCAACTATAGATGACAAAATAGTTCCAGGAGAGCTGCAGTGTTTTGTTCTCCCTGCCAATTCATTAGCAACAGAACGGTTGCTGGGCTGTCATCCAGCCGGCTGACATCAGTCCCCAGTAAAAGGACAGAGCTGGAGTGGGTCTGTACAGCCAACAGGGATCAGAAGGGCTCAGATGTACTGACGTGTAGCAGGAGAGAGAGGCAGAGAAAGAAGTGGGGGAGAAGGGAGGGAAAGAGGGAGGAGAGAAAGAGGAGAAAGGGGGAAAGGAGGAGAGGAAAAAGGTGGGAGAGAGAGACCAGAGAGATAGAGGAGGGGAGGAAGGGAGAGAGGAAGAGGGAGAGAGAAAGAAAGAAAAAAGGAAGGTAGAAGGGGAGGAAGGGAAGGAAGGAGAAAGGGTGGGAGGGGGCCAGGAAGGGAGAAAGAGAGGAAAGGAAAGATTATAGAACTTTTCATCCAGTTTTTTCAAGGAACTCAGACTGGAAGTTAGGAAGAAAGGGGCCCAAGAATGATGATAACACAAATTACTGTCTGGCCAGCATCATCTTCACTGAGTATTTAGAAAAATTGGGGTTTGCTTAATCTATAAATAAAAGTCATCAGTTTTAGAAACCTACACTAAGAGCATGTGTGTAAAAAGAAACCTATATAAGGAAGTTGAACAGGACTATAGTTATAGGAGGCCAAAAACAAGCCAGCCCACTTCCTTTCTTTGTGCCTTTTTTTATTCATCTCTAAATGTGGAAATAGTAATACAATTGCACTCTTCTTGACTTAAAAATACTTTTCTTCTGAATCACCTGACAAGTCTTATTTTCCCCTGCATAGTCTTTATATCCAAGAAGAGATTTCCCAGAGCCACTTCATCAGTCTTGTAGGTCTTGCTAGAAGCTTCCAGCTGTCCAGATGCTGAGCTCAATCATTGACCTCTCACTGTGCTTCTTGTCTTAATTAAGTGCCAAACCTTTACATTTAAGTTGTGTTTTATTGGGAGCTTCCTTAACTTTCTTTCCATAGAATTTCTCCATTCCTACTCTTGGACTCTCCTCCCAGTTTTTCCCATCTTATAGAGTGAGCTTTGGATGCCATTTTATGGTCTTTGAAAGGTCCGGAAGTTATATGAATGTGTCCACATCTAACTTTCTGTTTCTGTTTTACCTCATGCAGCAGGGCAGGGGAGGGGAAAAAACCACCCTATGGCCCCACTCCCAGCTTCTTGAGGGCAGTATCTTTGCCTGAGGGAGCAGGCATGTTTCTGAGTGTACAGCACTTGAAGGAGGAGTCTCTGCAGAGCTTTAGCCAGACACCACTGAGTTCATTATAAAAAGAAGAGCCTGGAGAAAGGTGGAAGCACAATGATTACAACATCTTCAATATATTCAACCATCTGCTGTGATTCAACCTCATTTCCCAACAAGGTTATCTTTGACATACTTCATATTTCAAAATGCTGCCTTCTGTTATCTCTCCCCAGTTATACTCTTGGATAATGATTTTTAGATCCTTCCAATGAAACTGGACTTTAAAGCTGACCCTGACTAGAAATCGTATCCATTTATTGATTGGTCCTTTCATTCGTTCAACAGCAAGGCCTGGGTGTCTCCTATCACCAACCATAGGGCTCAGTCATGGGAACATACTGAGTAATAGGTAGGCAAGATTTCCCACAACTGTGAGGAATCTGGATTTGTGCAGATTTTGACATGTTGAACTTACAGGAACCATGCTTCCTTTCCAGGGAGGAAGCTGGTTTCCTTGTTAGCAAAAATACCTGCACAATCCTAACACTCAACCAAGATTCCAATGCTAGCTTCTCCCGGTCCTTCCTATGTCTTGAAGTTCAGCATGATAGTCCTTTTGCCTGGAGTTTCCTCTCACGTTCAGAAGCTTGGGCCACACACTGTACACCACATGTATAAATATACAGCAGAGTTCTTGGGCCCACAGAACCTCTCAGAAGTTGCTTCTGTGATATCTCTGTCCCATTTGTTTCCTCCTGGACCTACCCTCAGTTTGACCTTCTCTGGTCTTTGACAAAGTTCTTAAAAGCCCAGCATGTATGAAACTCTACTGTGACAATGAAAGTGAACAAAGGGGAACGTTTAGCAGTTTCCACTCTGAATCAGTGCAGTGGGGTTGAATTGTCAACAACGTCTGGTGGCATCAACCCCAACAGAGACCCTGGAGCCCAGGCTTGTCTTGCACAAGCCCTTCAATCACCATGGCTGCACCACCTTTGTCAGGGGCAGGGGAGTGGTGACTGTGGTGATGGGCAGAGGTAGGTAAAGCAGGCCTTTGGCACAGCTTGTCCCTAAAAGGTGGTCAGCGTCATAGATATTCCTACCCAAAAAAGGCTAACCTGAGTTTAATTGCAAGGAGATAATCAGACAGCCAAACTAGATATAGACATCTTACAAAACAACTGTCATGGAGTCCTCAAAAATATCAGCATCAAGAAAGATTTTTTTTAAAGCAAGGGTGGGTTTGTTTGTTTTTTTCAATTGAAGAGATGTGACAAAGACTTGTGATGCATAATTCTTGATTGGATCCTGAACTGAAAAAAAAAAATCCAACCACAAAGAACATGATAGGGACAATTATAGATGTGTGGTGTGTCAGTGTATATAGAAAAAGAAAGAAAATCAAATTGACCAAATATTAACAAGTAGTAAATCTAAGTGAAGGTAGATGTCTGTTATTCATTGGTATCTCCTCAGCTTTGTTGTAGGGTTAAAGTTTTTCAGAAAAGCAGTTTCATAACTCTCACGAGGTCACCAATGGGTAAAGGGATGATATAAGGGAGAGGATGGCAGAGAGCAGCAGACTGTCAGGTGCTAGGTGAGGCAGAACAGCCCCAGGGAGTTTCTGCACCAGGTTCCAGTTCCAGAGGAAAAGCTAGAGCCAGGCAAAATACTAGGTGAACAGACTGCAGGAACCCTGTAGCTTAATACATACCTGAAAACCTCAGATCAGGTCCACCATCTGGGGGCCAGATGTGGGGGCAACAGACAAATTTCAGAGTCACTCATATGCAAAGAACTCCCAATAATACCATGTGTGACCTTTAAGAGCCGGAGACCAGGAAATGCTAAATGATCTAGTTCTTGGCCATTTTTCCAGAGGCCAGACAGTAAAGAAGCCAGCAGGAACTGACACCTCTGCCTATTGCCCAAGGAGCCCAAAAGGCTTACCAGGGGTGGGAAGCTAATCAGGAGACAGAGACCTATGTTCAGTTTGCTCTTTAAGTGAGTAAACTTTGCATTATCAGATTAAGTTACTGATGAAGCCCACAGATGTCACCCTCATTTCCCTTTTTCCATTTCTTCCATCTTCTCTTCTCCACTTGTAATCCCAGCAGGCTGATTCTGTTCTTCTGGTTTTATGACATTATGATGTGTGGAAAACATTAGAGGACCTCTGTACAGTGTCTTAACATGCTTCTTCACAAAGAAGCAAGGGGGAAATCCTATTCAAATTGGTTTTGGACTCAACAGTGTGACATGTCGGTTTTCCAAAAATCAGGGAGCTGAGTCCTGCAGTGACTAGCTTCCAAGCCCTCCAGCAATGTCATCTTTTTGTATTTCCATATGTTCTCCAACCTTCAAAGGGATTGCTGATTTCTCCTTCCTGGCTGTTTTAATTCCAGCTGTCCTGAGCAGAACTTCCCAAATTCTGGCCAGGACCAGCAGCTCGGGCCTCTCCTCTCCAGGACTCCTGGGTTTCTCCCCATGTAGGTGGAGATGTACAGTGTGGGAGGTCAGCCAGGGGTTGGTGCATCGAAGTCAGCCAAGGAGTCTGCTCATTTTCCACCATGTGGCGCAGTAACAAAGCTGCCATGACAAGTATTGCCAAAATCATGTGTCCGGAGCCAGGAGTAGATGAATTCCTGGTGTGAGTAAGGAAAACAGCAACCAAGTTTGCTATACTGTGATGAACAAGCAGGATTCAGCTGGGAGAAGCCTCCTCCTGAGAAACCATAACATTTGTATAAGTGGATTGAGCAAACCCCAGTGGTTTTCAATGTCAATCTCTTGCTTGCTCACTCTTGCTCCTGTTCTTTCTCTCTTGTTTGCTCTGTTTATCTTTCTTTGAGCTGCAAACCTCATGTTCAGACAAAAAAATTAGATATCAATCAGTATTCAAAAACTATTAGCTTGTCTAATTTTAGTATCATGGACCTATGCAGCCTCATTGCAGTCACTCAGAAATGTTTATAGGTTATTGGTAGCAACCCATTGCATCATCCAAGACTTGAAGCCCATTGTTTTGATCTGTCTCGCTCTTCCCAATCAGAAAAAATAGGGTGTCTTCTCATGTTTGTTCACCTGTTTCCCAAACAACAGCACTGACACCCCACAAAACTCATTATGTTTCAATATTATGGACCAAATACATTATTGTATTTCTTTCTTCTAAGAACAGGCGCACCTTTAATCCCAGCCTAGAAAGGAAGGATGAGGCTAGGAATCACTTGAGTTCATGGGTTCAAGACTACCTTGGGCAACATAGCGAGACATAGTCTCAAAAAAATAGCTGGGCCAGGCACAGTGGCTCCGAGCCTGTAAGCTTCAGCCTATGAAATGGCCGGCCGGGGCTAGGGATAG